>MU224097.1:2770832-2795000 GCA_018584345.1 Thuja plicata | reverse complement strand
AGTTGGACGAAAATCAACTCTTGTGAGTCTTGACTTGGGTAGAACACCATTCCATATTAGTGTCAAGACATGATTCACCTTTTTGGAAGCTCCTTTCTTAGTTCCATTTTTGGTAAGGTGTAAGAGTTAGGGAAGAGGGACCAATGAGAGAAATTTTCTTCTCCCCATGAGCATTTTAAAGGGATTTTTAGTGGGGACTCTCCAAGTTGGAAAGTTTGAACACCCACTCCCTAATTTTAGGGACATTGCTAGAATTGGAGATTTTGGGGAAGGAGGGATTTGGCTAAAAGGGAGCTCTTCCTCAACTTTCATCCTTAAGCTTGGATCATAGGTTGGTGGAAATCATGTAACTCTCTCTTCTCTCATGTAAACTATGTTTTTTCTTGATATATATTTATTGTTGTTCTTGATGGACTTGTTGAATGCTTTGGATCTTGTTGTTAATGTGTTGATTTATGTTGTTGCAAGTTTTTCCTTTGTCTTTCTTTGCATATTTTGTTAATGGGAGTATCAAGACTCACTCACCCTTGGGAGGGAAGAGTAGTCTTGGGGGTGGAGGTGTATGATAGCCCTTGGTGTAGAATCTCTCCTCAAGGAGGAGAGGGAAAAAGCATGGAGTATGGGCTCCATGAAGCCTCCTTCAATTTGTTGCATTGGGGGTCATAAGGGTTGAAAATTGTTTTGGTTGCATATGTGAAAAAGAGAGTGTTTTGGACAGCCATGTGAAGGCTGAGATTTTTATCTGTTGGGATGGCCTTCTCCCTTGGGTATTTGGTCCACTTAACCCCAAGAAGGATCCTTGTTAGATCCATTGTGTAAGCCTTTGGAAAATGGGAGTTGAATGTTAAGATCTTCATGTTCTTATGTTGTTATTTGCGATTGTATGTAACCCACCTTTGTTTGGTTCCCCAAGCTTGGGGGTGGCCTCATAAGAGGCCTAGGTTGGGTGGAGAGCTGCCCCATGGTTTCTAGTTCTTCCCCTTGTCTCTTGTTTTGGAAATGCAAATTTGAGGATTTGAAGATTAAAGAAGCATAAAAGTTGGAAAAAGAGAAAAAGAAAGTGTAGTGGTTGAAATTTCAATACTATGTTACCTTTGTTCTAAAAGCCTTATGGCATATATTAGTAGTATAGCTTGGGAATGAAAGTCTCTTTTGTAAATAAAAAAAAATGTGGTTTTCTTAGGCATTCTTGAAATCAATTTGTATATGTATTAGTGTTGTTATTTCAATTTATTTGAAATAATCTCATGAAGAAATAAAAGCCTCTTTTATGTTAAGATTTTTAAGAAGTAAATCTAGTTGTTTTCTTTGTTACCCAAGAAAGGGAAGAAACATGTTTGCTCTTGAATGTATGCTCTTTTATTTGCTTAGAAAATCTGAAAAGCTAAGAAATAGAGGAAATTTCCTATCATCTAAGTAATTGTATTTTTTTTTTAAATGCTATACATATTCCAAATTAACTAAAAATGAGTGATATATGCTTAAATTGACATGCATAATAAATCTATGATCATCAAAGTTTAATTACTACTGTTGTTAGGAAAATATCACAATCTTCTTATATGGATGTTTTTCCTTCTATTTTATTAAGCTATGAATTCTGAAAATTTTATATTGCTGTTTGTTTTTAGACAAAAAAATTTGTTTGATAAAGAAAATATATATGTTATCTACAGATGAGTATCAAAAAAAAAATAGAGAAACTTCCCACAAATGTAGTTTATAACTTGAATTTTCAGATCTCATAATCTTTTGACTTCTTTAAATCTGCTATGTAAAAATAATATCTATAAATACTTATATATATATATATATATATATATATATCAAATGGCGCGTGGACTGTATTTATTTTTAGTCTGCGTTTTATAAAAAAACATATATTAAAATAATAATAAAAAAATGAGGGGGGAGGGGCTCGACCCCATCCTCCCCGCTCTCCCTTAAGGGAGGTGGCGGAGGGGAAGGGGCCTGCCCCCCCCCCCGACGCTGGGGGCGGAACCACCGCCACAGCTGAGGTTGTAAGGGCCGCGGTCTATGGAGCGGCTGGTGGCCACACGACCCAGCCCGCCCACCTGCGGTACCAATAACCTATTTAAAAAGGGGGGCACGGGTGGCAATAAATCCTGCCACCCCTCCACAAAAATTAATACCTCTGCTAAAAAAAAAAATGTCGCCTCTCTCTTCGGCCGCCAATCTGTGTATAAATTGCAATAAAAATAATAATAATATATATATATATATACTTACAAAAAAGTAAGTGTATATATATATTAAGATATATATACATTTTCTTGAGATATCCTTCCATGGCTGCCATACCTGTAACCACAAGAAAATTAAAAAAAAAAGAAAAAAGAGAGAGAGGAAATCCTTTCTAGAGTTTGGAGGGTAGAGAAAAAAAAAGGTAAAAAGAAAAAATTAGGGTTTTAGTCAACTTCATACTCTACCCTAACCCTAGTTTCAAAATTAGGGTTAGGGATTTTTGAATTTGGATGGGAAAGGAAGGGGGAAACTTTATTCTCCCTTTTTAACTATTAAAATCTGTTACTTTATTTATTGGTATCCTTTAAATGGGATTTTTTCATCTCCCTATTTAGAGCATTATTAGTAGATCTAGTTAAGTCATTTCATTATAGGTGTTTTTATTTTATGAAGAGTTGAACAAGATAAATAGATTAATGTTGGAAATATATTAATGAGGGAAATAATAATAATTACTGAAGGAGTTGTTAGGTATTTAAACAAACTCCCTATAACATTAACATTATCCACTTGTAATGAATTCATGAGACAATTATTGCAACCATTTCATTAAGTTAGAATAAACGCTTAAGACATAAAGACATATCTTTCAAAATCTATATATCCGTCCTGACATTATTAAAGTGATAATTAATTAAATAGAATAAAATAAAATAATATTAGGTAAAAATTTTAGTTATCAAGGATGATGATTTGATTGGAGATTATAGATATATTTAAAGGGAAAATCTAATTAAAGTTTATAGGTAAACATAGGGACTCTTAATGTTATTTTTATGTGGTCAATATATGTGTTCAGTATACTAACTACTATAAAAATAATATTAAAGAAGTACCATAACCTAGAGTGATTTTTAGTTAACATAGAATCCTTAGCTTTTAAGTAAATCCAAATTCTTGAATAGCCCTGGGGACGGAGGATAGGGAGTCTCTCTCTTTCTCCACATCATCAAACTCTATTAAAGAATAATCAAGATGACATGTATATTCAGATAACCCTCAACTTGTGAACCTTTAACTTTAGAAGTTATTAGGGTTAAGGGATGTTGACACTAGTCATGATCCCCCTTCGACCCTCTTGACAATAATAATACTGTTTAATTTCTCTTTAAAAAAAAAAAAGTTGTTGCGCTTTTGGGCGCGAATTTTTGGGCATGACACATATGCATTATGTAGAGTGTTAGGAGTAGATGGAGGTGCAAAGAGGATAAGTTCAAATATCTTGATGATGGTCCTAGATTTACAAAGCCTGCATGTTGGCACAAATTATGACTACATCTAGTATGTTATAGACGCAATGCATAAAGGGTTTGTTAGTATTCAGCAAAAGGAGAAGGTCCCTAGATTCATGCATTATTCTTTGCTGATGCATCTAATTTTTCTCTTCAACTTCCCTATTATGAATGTAAACTATTGAGACCTAAAAGGTTTCATAAAGGTCAGAACAACCCAGTGCAATTCTAGGTGAAAATATGGAATTACACAGCAAGGGAACAAGAATTCTATGCATTTCAAAACTAGATGGTGAGTCCAATTCTTAGGTGTTTAGGAGTTAATAGGACTATATTTCCTACCAAAGTATTGCAATTGTTGAGGCCTTGTCAATATGTAGATAAGTGGCTAGGAGACCATAATTGGGGGGACTTTTATTATGAAAATAATTTTACCATGATAAGAGTTTATGGATGCACTCACCCACCACATATCCTCCCTTTTCATGTGCCACCAAGGATAGCTTTCATGGAGTTCATATGGTAGTTGATGTTAACTGATAAGGAGTACCTAGCTCCTCATAGAAAAGGTAGTTTTAATCCCCGGTAGTTTAAAGTTTACAATTTTACAATTGGTAAGAGGGATTTGGATTCAATAAATAGTTGGTTAAGCCACTACATGATGAATGTATCCTTATATAGGTAAATTGACATTGAAGGCTTTATTAAGAGTGCTAAAAAGATCCTGACACCAACTATTCCCAACACACAAGAGAATGAGCAGTGATTGGAAGAGGATATCATAAGAAATATGTTGGCTGATGAAGAGATCACAAAAAGAGTAGATATGTTCAATGCATTGATGGATTTAGAGTGACAAGTCAAGATAAAAGGGATTCCCTTTGGGGATTACTTCCCTGATATGACATACTTGCAAAGGTTAGACAAAATGATAGAGTCATATCACACATTATGTGGAAAGCTTGAGGATCTAATTGATGACAAAGATAGAGAGAATAAGAAACATTCTTCATCAAAATATGAAGATGACAGTGGTGAATAATATTCAGTTCCTAGCCCACCTCCAATAAATCAGCCACATATCATAGACCAATTTGCAGAAGAAAATTTTGTGGTAGATCTCACACAAGAACCTGATACTGAAGTCACTGATGAGCCCTGCCTTAAAAAATAGAAAGTACAATTAGGGGAGCAAGTTTATGAGAGAAAACACAAAAATAAAATAGATCAGATAGGTTCTTTGATCACTGGTGATAGACCTTATGATCATCAGTTGAGGAAGAATATTAGAGAAGGGAAGAAGGTTCAAAAGGATGATGGAGATGAGATTGAGTTTCCTCTTCAATTGTGCTAGAATGAAAGATTGTTGCATCAGGAGAAATTCCTAAATGATGATGAATTCATAAAAATAGAGGAATTCAAAAACTTTCTAATTTTGAATAAGAAACAACAAGTGGCATCACAATTGCAGATTAATGAAGATAATCCACCATCAAATGAAGCTTTGCAAGCCTTACAAGATTATGATCTAGAGTCAGAAAATTTGACACCTGAAGAGGCTAGGAAGTTGGTCAAAGCTAGTTGCATGTTGTTAGTATCAGGATAGGACTTCCATCACCCTTTATTATTGATCAAATCAAGTGACAACCTGATGTTAATTTTTCATCAAAACACAGATAGGTGACATGATTAGGGGATTTGGCTACAATCCAAAATCCAAAGCTTTAGCAATGTGGAGTTTAGCTTAAACAAATCAAAAGCCTTATTTGATTAATGTACATGAGAAGATGGAGGGGGACAAGATCATTTGGTCTATCTAGCATACAAGAGATTTGGAGATATCTCAGGTTCTTACCCATTTTGCCTAGTTGAACCAAGCTAAAACTGAGAAAATATCAAAAAGATATGAAAAATTGTTCAGTGAAACCAATGATATAGCCAAAGATAGGGAGTTGGGCCAGATAAAAATCCATGCATTAGAAAAGCTTGTGGCTGAATTGACTTAGAAAATACAAGATATGCCTGAAGTTGTCCCTTCACAACCAAAGCCAAGTACAAATGCTAAAATCCAAACTAATGACACAGGGAATTCACTAGGAACAGAGAAAGCAATATTGGAACACAATAAGGTTATTTTGGAAGCTTTAATACAGATTTTTCAGAATAGGATCAATATCCTAAAGGATAAGGTTGACTTAGTGTATAAGACATATAGCAAATTGCCTGGTTTACAAATGGAGGCAAACAATTATGTGTCAATCTTGAATTAATATTTTGCAACATGGTTAGTCAGGGTTCAAATTTTTGAAAGATTGGCGTCTTTGTAGCCTCATAGGACAGACCTCTCAGAGATTGTGTGCCAACAGGGAGAGGAGATAGATCATATCACTGCTACCTTGTCCTTCTTCAAAGGTAAGGTTAATCAGATAGAGGCCAGAATTAATATGTTTGGCCCAAGGTACAATAGGTTCATTCCCTCAAAAAAAGGAGAAGATGATCAACTTAAAACCATGGAAGTGTGGAAATATGAGTTTGACACCTTATTTCCTATTAAGGAGGCATTTATCTTAGATGGTGGCACCTTAGACATGCAAAGATTCAACAACATTTTGGATGAAGCTATCAAAGCTAAAACAGACTTTAATAAGTTTGTAATAGATGTTAAGGTGATAACATATGCCAGATGGGAGCGGTAGAAGACATAAATCTAGAGCACTCAAAGTTTTAGTTGGCCCACAGAGGCGGAGGTAACAACATGGGACTCTCTCACTAAGCCCAAAAAGAAGAAGGTTGTAGCAGTTGATCTAGATGTACTGGATGAAGAGTAGAGAGGACACCTGGCACCTGATCTCTAAGCACAAGGAGGATAACTATCTCAAAGACTAGTGTAATTTATCTTGAAATGGAAGTCACTAGATCTCGTTGCAACTACATGAAGTTATGAATATCAACATACAAAGGTTCCAACTATTGAATATTGAAGATCAAACGCAGTTTTTAACTGATTTTGTCTTTCCACCGTCAAAAGGACTAACTTTAAATTTTGTCTTTTAATGTCCTTAATGTTAGCTTAGCCTTCTGAATCTTGTTGCATCCTCAAATTTTGAGGATTCGAATATGGCTAATGCTGGGTATATATAGCAATTTGTAATGTATTATTAAAGATGGTGAATTTACAATTGCAAGATAGACTTAATATTTTGTCTAGTTCTTCAAGCTTTGATTTAACCTGAATGTACTAAATTGGAAAGTTATTAATGAAATACAGTGGAATATCCACTTTCAAATCTATGGTGTCTTTTTTTACTTATTTCATGCCCTTGTATGTTTAGTTTATAAAGCATTTTAGACATACTAGTTATAAGGTAATTGCGTGATTACTTACAAGTTTGTTTCAAGGGGGGAGTCAATCTTGTGAGAAATTCTAGAGGGTTGGGTGTTAGTACAAGTTTGTAAGGCATTCTGTCTGGGGTTTTAATTGTTTTCTTATTAATTGTTTTGCTGTGGATTTGAATTTTATTTGACTCTTTGTCCAGGATTAGGCACTAGTCTAAGTTTTGACAAGTGGTTCTCATCATCAATTTCAAATCAAATTAACCTTTTACTTTCTTGTGTATTAATAGCATACATGTTTATTTGATTGTATTGAGAAGTACATTCTATTGTGTTGATTCCTTGAAGAGAGAATTAATAGGTTATCCTTCCTAGGTCTGAGACAAAAAAAGAAGAGGGATGAATGTCCTTGTTGCACTGATAGTAGCTCTTGTTAATTTCATGATCTAGCTTGTTAAGCTCTGCATTAGGTTAGTAATAATCATCTGCAAGGTGTGTATTTGATTATTGTAGTTTAAAGCAAGAGTGAATCAGTTTATCCACCATTGAATTAATAAGAAATAGTAATTTGGAAGTAGGTATACCCACCCAGGTCTGTGGAACCCAAAGTGAATAAGGATAGTATCCTTGTTAATTAGCCTTTTTCCCTATGTGAATCTGAAGTTGGGAATCTGAGAGTCAAGCTTGAATAGTTATAAATAGATTCAAAAAGAAAAAGAGCTAATAGGTATTATGCCCAACTTTATATTCCTCTTCTTCCTTTCTCTCTCTTCATCTTCTTTATGTTTGCATGTGCTTGTATTTTATTTCAAAGAATTATGTGTTATTACATGTCTTTCTTCATTCTTGACAAAAATATGTATGTTTTGGTCTTTGATATTATGTGTAAAATGTTAATCATTTATGGTTAAGATGTTACCTAGAAGATAGTTGCACATTTCTTTTTCATCAATATTATGTTTGACTAGATTAGTATTTAGTTATTCTTTATAGCTAAATTACATGACCATCTATTTACATAAGATTCAATTTTCATCACATGTGTATAAGTTTTAATATTTATGTTATGGGTTACAAAAAATCAATGATAAAGATATTACAAGTAGACACAAATATGTAGGCATAAAACATCAATTTATATCAAAATGTTTGGTAGATAGTTGGCACTATTAAAAATGTTCTCTATATATCTAAACACATATCCTCAAATCACTTCTCCTCCATTATATTGTAACTCCCTGATCTCTAAGGACCACGGTGATAAGAGGATGGTCATAGTAGGTTGGATGGTCTATGAGAAGATGAGGATCGAGTATGGCTCCTAGATGATCTCTTCCTCGCTCACATATATTGCAGCTCACATCGGGTCTCTGCCAACTCCCTCTAAAGCTAGTCTCTATCTTCCCTCAACAATTATAGCTCTACCTACACAGGTACAAATAGATAATTTTTTGACTAGGATCTCATTATGCCTCATAGCTCACCTAAGAGGATGTTGGTATCATTGAAGTTATAGTGATATCTCTTATGATTTTACTCAAAAAGTATCTCCATCCTTTAGAACCAATTGAAAAATATATAATTTTAATTACATTATAATTATACATGTATATAAATCTTTCCATACCTAGATCTCCCTCTTGATAGCCAGGATCAATAGTAGTTGGAATTATTGGGGCTTTCTTCTGGGATGTTGCTGGGGGTATGGACTAGCTAGATGTTCCATGCTCTCAAACACCAACATCTCTTGGGGGAGGCATCTTTGAGGATACCCTCGGTCATTGAACCCATAGAAGCACAACATTCTGTTCCCCCTACGGGCTCCTCCTCTGCTGAAACATAGTCCTCTACCATCGATCTTTCCTCTGCCATATCTCCTAGATACTCATCCTCTCTATCCTCCTCTATGGGGTCGTCATCATCATCATCATCATCATCACCATCATCATCCCCATCCTCAGCAGCTCTTCATTGTTCTCTAAAGAATGGCCCTGGATCTCTAGTAGGATAGTTCACTAGGAATATGGGTGTGATCCCCTCCACAATAAGGTATCTAAGGTAGTCCCTACTCACACCAACAATAGCCACTATCATGGATACCTTAGTATCCTTCTCTCCATATAAATCTATGTCTTCTACATCATCCACAATAGGTCATTCTATGGTCCCAAGGCCCTCTCTATACTGTTGTTCATGGGAATACCAGGGCACTGGTGCAAGAGGTGTCTTTTTCAGACCGAACCGGCACATCACTCTATCAAAATAATAACGCACCACTATGTAGTTGTACCATCCCTCAAAATATTTATTTATTTACATGCATCTCATTTGTACACCTGTATCTCTCCAAGTTGGCACGTGTCTCTGTGGTCTCCATATAATATTGGTTCCCTGCAATCAATCTATGGAGATGCTCCAATAAAGAAGATCTCTAAATTATCACATCCCACTTGGAAGATACCGAAATGCCCATGGGTCATTTTCATCTATGGTTATTGGGTATCCTTATGGTCTGGTGCATGTGATGTGATCATATCCAAATCTACAAAAGTGTACAAACAACTAGATTTTGTCTCTCATATCTCACAAATTTATCAAGCTCATAGTATAAGTGGGCTAGCATGCTCCTATCCCACGAGTATACTACCCAGTATCTCTCCATCCTCCGAACTACATGCGTCAATGGTGTTGAGAACATAGTATCTTTCATATCAAGAGCAACTACAATGGAAAAAATGCACAATAAAATCTTCATGATCAAAGGTACCTCACCTATAGCATGAAATATTGTCTTCAGCTTAATATGGTCACTACAAGTGGGAAGCTAAGAACTATTACAATGGTGAGAAAGCTTGATTTCACTTTGGTCTCCTTGGTTTTTTAGTGCAGTTCTCAGGTTTGTGACATGGATGAACCACCTCCTATGCTTCTATATGTCTAGTGGATGTATTAGGCATTAATATTTCAATCTCTTGGTGCAACGACAAACACTAGTTGTAACAAGTTCTATCAGATCTTGGTCACAGGCTCAAATCCCTCACCTGTGCTAGGGGGATTATTACAGTGGTGAGAAAGGCTAATTGCACCCTTGGTATCCTTTGATGTTCAGCGTAGCACTTAGGTTTGTGAAATGGATTAACCAAATCATGTGCTTCTATATGTCTAGTGGTTGTATCAAGCATTAATGGGTCAAACTTTTGGTGCAATGGAAACTGCCATTTGTAACAAGAATGTCTGCGGCAGTACCTCTAATCTCTCTCAACTTCTGCATCATCTCTATCTATAAGGAATCTCATTGTTTTTCTTTAGACATGCAGTCATAGGATCCTTTATACATCCTGTAGATTCATTGTCATCTTTCCCAAAGGTAGATGGAAGGAACATGTGTCCTCATCCCATCTCTCTGTCAGTGCCATCAACATGGCCTGGTGAAATTGGATCTGGGGCAGGTGGTATACCATACATACCAACATCTCTCAATATCTGAACATCCTATGGCTGCAGTGATGAGTATTATGCTTGACAGAATGCCATGACCTTTATGGAATAGTTTTCTCACAATGTCAACATGTCTTGCAATCATAGATAAACAAGATTCTATTAGTACATCATTTTGATCAATCTAAATCTATCAACAATGCAGAAAAAGAAACACCTAGGTACAGGTCGACTTCCTAGGTATAGGTTGACTTCTTGGGTACAAGTCTAAATCCTTCCTAGGTATAGGTAAACTTTCTAGGTATAGGTCAAATTCTGGGGTATAGGTCAAATTTTTGGGTTTTTGGCTAAAAATAGCATCATGAAATCACTACAATCAACATCCTACATGTACAGTGAAAGGAAAAGAATGCTAGAAAACAAGATAAAGCATGGAAATTGAGACATACCTAATTAAGGGGTGTATCCTCTTTGAATTATATCCTTAGGATCTCCAGTCTTGTGGGCTCTAATGATATCTTCCTAGGCATTTTCTCCTTCTACCTTCTTCTTCCTTCTTCACAAGAGCACAATAAAGGTAAGAATCACAAATGAGCTTCTCAAAAGGTAATAAATAGCTTATAAGAACTTTCTTAGACTTAGTTATCCTTTTAATTTTCTATCTAACTTTTATGAATAGTTCTCTTTCTTTAATACCTCTCTGCAATTATTTGATCATAACTTGATCTAGGAAGATCTGATTTCCACACTATTACAAGTGTTGGAATCGTGATTCAGTATCCTTGCTATCCATGTAATTTTTGAAACATTTTGAGTTTATATGGAAAGGTTTTGAAAATAATTTTTCAACACTTTGCCTTCATAGTTTGTCACAAAAAACAAGATTCCATGTTTCACCTTACTAATAGCAAGCCGAAACAGGGGGCATAGAGCTACTCATGAACTTCACCATATTCCTTAGTAAGTCCTAGGTGATTTATGATTATTAATAACACATGGTTTTTTTGAATGAAATTACTATAGGTTTCTTGCAAGATCTACGCATTGTGGATTTTGATATATCTTTTTTCATTTACTGATGTTCTTTCTACTTTAGCTTACTTATGCACGTAGTGTCATATGTTGCTAAAGTGGGCGATAAATGTATCATCTTAAATAGTAAGCACTTGTGTGCTCTAAAATTTAATGGTTGTTTAGCACCCTCCTTAGAGTATTTTCATTATAATATTTAATGAACACCTAATTCAAATTTTATCACTTTCCCTCTTTAGCTTGTGAAAAAGTTGAGGTAGGATCTAATCTTTATGTATCCTCCTCTACTTTTTCCCCTTTTCACTTTTGCAAAAATTGAGGTAGGATCTAATCTATATGAATCCTCCTCTATTTTTCCTCCAATTAAAAATTCATTTCCCTCTTGGGCCTTATCTTGGGTAATTCCAAGATTTGGGTACATTTATGCTCAATTTTCCCACTTATCTTTCTATTTCTCCCCAAACCACTTATCATCTCTTGGATCCCACAAACTTACCTTTAAATTAACACATTCTTGATATAGATTGAACCAATTTCAACCTATATCTTGAGGGTTCAAATTTGATTGGTTTCAAGATAGATGCAAGGTGTTTTCATTTTTCCCACCCAGTGAGGTCACCCTTCGCAAATTAGATCTTGAAATCACTTTATAAGAAACCTATTTGCTTCACTTTGGTAACATAAAATCAAGTGTAATATGGACATCCCAATTTTATCACAATAATAAATTACAAGTTGGAAGCTCAAAATCGATGACATCCATTGAAGCAAGAGTTGATTATTGAAGATCTTATTCAAGCATTCCAATTAAGCATCTATAACCTCAATCAAGCATTTCAAGACATTATTTAATACATCATGGAGTTTAAAATGGATTTTTAAGGTGGCTAGGTGTAATTTTAACCTTGGGGGCTTGGTATGATTTCCTTTTTTTTCAAATCTATGCTTTGCTACTTCATATTGCATGATCGCATTTACATGCATTCAAATACATATTATTTGTATTTGCATGCTAGGATTTCACTCTTTAGGGTTAGATCTTAGCATTTACATACAATAGCTCATTTTAATTATAGACATGAAATCTATATATATGATCACTACACACTTTTGACATTTCCTAATGCCTTTTCACGGAGGTGTAAATCACCAAAATGGGGGGTTGATTAAGGAAAACTCCTATATAGTTCAAAGTGTGATTTAGCTATAGATTTTGGAACCCCATTGGAATAACTCTCTAGATCCATTTTTTGTCTTGAATTATAGTAATATCAAATATAGGTCAAACCTTCGACCTGTACCCTTGCATTTAGAGTGCAGAATCCAATTATAGAGTTGGAAAGACAATCACAAGAGTTGCCCAGATCAACTTTTTGTTTCTAATTTTGAATAGATTAGGTATAGGTATAACCTTATACCTATACCTAGGTATAGGTCTAACCACTTTTGACATGTTCCTGGGATAGAACAAAAAGTTGTAGGATTCTATGTTGCCAGTACAGATTGCTAGATCCAGGAACCAGGTCATTTTGGGACTCTGATAGACAGAAAATCATCTTTCAAGTTCATTTTCCCCCTCTCATTTTTAGGTGCACACATTCATATCTCTCTTTATTGTATATGATTTCATAGGTCATATTTATACATCTTAATATCTTTCATTATCCTATTTTGGAATTAAGGAAATTCAAACCTATAAAACCTAGATCTCATGCTTGTACCCTTCCTTACTTGGTTGTACTTGTCAGATCTATCCTATAGTTGAGGGTACCCTAATTCTAGATGTATTGGTGAAATGGGTATCTACCATTGATAACCATTTCACCATATACATTTTGTTTAACTTGACTCTTTCATGGTTTACATACCTTTTGTGTTGGCTAATTAGATCTTGCATGTATTTCAAATATATCAAAAACAACAAAAAAATTGGCATCTAGTGATTAGATTTATTTTTCATGATTTTCAATTATATTTCATGCTTTCATTATGTTTATTAGTTAGATAAGTTTTTTCTTACATCATAAAAAGAGAAAAATACAAAAAAAAATTATTGTCTTTTACTTTCTTGCATATCATTTATCTTTGAAATATACAAAAACAATTGCATCTTGTTTTTCATTTAGTTTGCTTTCGACATGTATGACTTATTTGTTCATGAGTATTTTGATGATTCCTTTAGTAAGCATGAACTTAAGAAAAATCATGATGTGCCTAGTATTAAATATTTTTGTAACATATAATGCCTCTGATGACATCATCTCTACTAATTCTTCTTCTACATCTCTTCAACCAAACCTTTACTAAAAATTGCTTTCCTTGCTTCCGTTGAGTGATTCTATTTTTAACATTGAAACACATAATTTAGTTGTCCATGTTAAACCTGTGATAACTGTTAAAGGATGCACTTCTCCTCAAACTCCTAACAATCCTATTGTTACTGTTCAAGGTTATCCTCAACAATTCTATCCTCAAACTTTTACTTCACCTATGATTATATTCAAAGGATACAATCTTCAATATTCTTTTCAAACTCCAAACAAGCCTATTATAATTGTCAAAGGGAAACTTAGAATTCCTTTGGATTATTTCAAGGATTACAATGTGTTGTCTCACACCTATCGTACATGAAACAATCCTCAACCTACTAATCTAGTTGTTCCTAATTCTTTACCACCTTATCAACCTGTGCTACCTCCACCACCACATTTATCTCCCAATCTTGGGAAGGTGTATGATTGGTTGAACAATTATGTGCTACTCCTGCTAAGATTTCCTTATGGGAACTTCTTCAAACCTCTCTTACATATCATGAATTCTTGAAAAAAGCTTTAACTACTCTTCTAACTCCACCCCCTAACCAAGACAACCTTAATTCCTTCTTGGAATGTATGTATACTACACTTGTTCCTACATAAATTGTCTTCAATCTAGATTATTTTCCTTCCAAATAAGTTCAAAATAAATACGATTCCTTTATGGTAGCTTTCCTTATCAATGGTAACCTTATTCGAAGGACCTTAATTTATAATGGGCCCAGATTGAATGTCTTTAGTTTGGATAAGCTGAAAGAAATCAAAGTTGATATGAAAAATCTTAAGCAAGATAATATTCTATTTATGGATTTAAAAATTTTGCTAAGAAAACATTGGCTATCATAACATTACCTATTAAGGTTGGTCCAGTTATTCTAGATACTCATATTCATGTGATTCCTAGACCCCTTAATTACAATCTTCTTTTGGGTACACCTTGGTTACATTGTTTCTCCCTCAACTTTTCATCCAAAAGTTAAATTAATCTTTAACAATATGATATACACTCTTAAATTATATGATAGTCTAAATATTTTCTTGAATTCTAAATTAAGCAATCCTCCTACATCTATTGAAGAAAAAAAATATTCTAAGTCTAAAACTGATCCTAAATCTAATGGTGATTCTCCTGCTTCTAGTTATCTTTTAGATGACGATAGGGGATCTTTAGATTTCACACCAACATCTATTGGAGAGTAAAAAGATTTATACCTTCCATCCATGCAACCTAAACCTGAAGCTAACAAGGATCCTATAATCACAACTCCTCTTTCAGGAGAACTAAGTAATAACTTTTTTGCTTCTTCCATTCATGAAACTATAGAAACTATCAAGCCTGATTGTTATGACATAGTAACCTATGAAGCTCCATTAACTCTTTCAGATATGGCTTCTCATTATGGTCCTCATTATCATTTTCTTGCTAAACATGGAGTCAATGGAAATGGATGTGGAAATTTTCAACAAAGGATACACGTTCCTTTATAAAATGATGCGCATGAACATTCTTATAGATTAGGATTTAATCCTTAAAAGAAACCTCCACCAGTCACTCTAAATGTCAATAATATTTCTATTAGACCTATAAAATTTTTGAATCATCATCTCATAGATTTTAATCATAAATATTCTATTGATACCTTTAGTATCGATGATGCTTTAGCATAATTCTTAGAGGCATATAATGATCTTCCTTCTTTTCACCATAATAGAAGAATGCCTTATTATTTCAATGTTGAAGCATACTTTGGGAATGATATTTACTTTGAACATCATCATAATTTACTTTACCCATGGATGTTTTAAAAAAAAGTAATATCTTGATTACTGACACCATTGATGTGCAAATGGATCCTAATGACTCTTAAAAAGTGATAAAAATTGGACAATGTTTAGATAAGGATGCACACAAGGAAATCACTTCTCTTCTTCTTGAATTTCTTGAATTTTTTCTTGGCCTTATTATAATATGCCTTGTATTCATTCTAAAATGGTCACACATAACATCATTCTCACTCCTAATGCAAAGCCTGTCAAACAGAAAATACAAAATATGAATCCTAGTATCGCTCTTCTTGTAAAATCTTAAATAGAAAATCTCCTTAGGGCTGGATTTATTCCTCCTATTAACTATTCTCATTGGATTTGAAATATTTTATCCGTCTCCAAGGATGACAATAAGATTAGGATGTGTACTGATTATTGTGACCAAAATAAAGCTTCTTTAAAAGATGATTTCCCCCTCCCAAACATTGATATGATTGTGGATTCCAAGATCAAGATCAATACAAAACAAATTTCATTACTCCTCGGGTAACTTTTTCTTGGGTTGTTATGCCTTTTTGATTGAAAAATGTGGGTTTTATATATCAATGTGCTATGATTCTTATCTTTCATGATTACATTCATAAGATCCTTGAAGCTTATGTTGATGACATTATCATCAAGTCCAGTGATTTTAAGGATCCTATGCTTATTCTTAGAAAAATCTTTGAAAGAATGCATAAATATAATATGTACTTCAATCCTTGAAAATGTAATTTTGGTGTTGATAGTGAAAAATCCTTGGAATTATTATCTTTAATACAGACATTGAGGTGGATACTGAGAAAATTGATGCTATTATTAATATGCCACCTCCCCAAAACATTTCACAACTTCATAGTTTACAAGGAAAAGTACAATCTAATTTTAAGTCTTTCACAAAGCTCATAGATCATATGATTCCTTTCACTTCCTTGTTAAAGAAAGTTACTACTTTCACTTGGAATGACAAGTGTAAACAATCATTTGAAAAGTTCAAACAATATCTTTCTAATCCTCCTATCTTATAACCTGATCAACCTGATAAACCATTCTTCTTATATTCTTCAAATTTTTTAAATTTCTTAAGCATTTTTTTAGCTCAACATGATACAAATGGAAAATAATGACCAGTGTATTACATTAGCTGAAAATTAGTGGATTATGAGATATGATACAATACAAACTAAAAACAATGTCTTGATTAAGTTTTTTCTTGTTAAAAACTATGATATTATGTTCTCAGCGCTAAAATCAATTTTATTGTTAAATTTTATCCTTTGAAACATCTTTTTTTCTAAAACTAACTTTTCAGGATGTCTAGCTAAATGGGTTATGCTCCTAAGTGATTTTTATTTGAAGTTTGTTTCTCAAAAATTAATTAAAGGACAAGATTTGATAAATCACCTTGTTGAAGCTCCTTCCTCTGTTTTAAATTCTAATCTGATTACTTTTCCTGATGAGTTTGTCTAACCAATAGATATTGATGATACTTGGGAATTATACTTTGATGGATCTTGATGTCAAACTAGATCTGCTATCAATTTTATTCTTGTATCTCCCTCAAAGAATCCTATTCCTTTTTCATATCATCTTAATTTCCCTTTTACTAATAATATTATGGAATATGAATCCCTTATTGCTAGACTAAACACGACTTTATCCGTTAAGATTAAATAAAATCAATATCTTTGGCAATTCACACTTAGTTGAGAACAGATCAATGAAACTTATCAAACTAAGCATGCTAAGTTGACACAATATTGGGAGTTATCTTTAAGTTTTCTTTCTAAGTTTATTCTCATTCTATATCATCATTACCTTGAAAAGATAATCGACATGTAGATGGTATGTCAAGTGTGGCATCTCTTATTTCTTTAGAGGACAATATTCATATTATCAATTCCCCATACATAATCGTGTCACTCTAGTTATTTTTGAAAGTTTTAGCACTGAGATTTGTTGTCTTAGCCTCCATTAAAATGAATGTTATTCACACATCTTTCATTACTTATAAGATGGTACATTTCCTAAATTAGAAACAAGAAATACTAGAGCTCAAATTTGGAAGCTTTCTACAAGATACATTATTCTTGCTGACATTATCTATAGGAATTATTATGATGGTCATTTACTTAGATGCCTGAATAAAACTGAGATCACTATTTCTCTAAAAGAAGCTCATTCAAGATCTTGTGGGGAGAATTTTGGTGGAAATTCCTTATTTAACAAGCTCCTTCGTATTGGATATTATTGGAAAACTATGGAACAATATTCTTTTTCCTTTGTGAAATGATGTCCTCAATGCCAACATCACAATAGGCTTATCCATTCTCCTGCACATGAGCTCCACTCTCAAGTAGCTTCACTGCTACTGGTTACTTCAAGAAATGGGTAGAAGCAATTCATCTTCGCTCTACTACAATCAATGTCATTTGTAATATTATTCTTGAAAAAATCATTTCTAGATTTGATATTCCATCAACAATAAAATCTGATAATGGTACTCCTTTTAAAAATAAGGAAGTAACAAATTTTTTTGGAAAAATACCATATCAAGCCATGTTTTTCTAATCCCTACTATCCTCAATATAATGGTCAAGATGAAGCGTCTAACAAATTTATTGAGAAAATTCTTAGGAAGATTGTTAACAAACATGCTAAGGATTGGCATACCCAATTAACTTATGTTGTATGGGCTTGTAGAACTAGTTTCCAGACTTAACAAGAACATCTCCTTATAACTTAGTCTATGGTGTTGACGCCATTATGCCCTTATAATTAGAGATTCCTTAATTGAGAGTTTCCTTTAATGGTACACTTTATGGCTCTAGTGCATATAAGTTAGCTAATATGTATGGAATACCACTTAAGTATCCTATAAATTCTATGCATTTGCATCAGTATTATGCCTAACTTTGTCTTCCTCTTCTTGATTTCTCTCTCTTCATTTTATTTATCTTTTCATGTACTTGTATTTCTTTCAGATCATTATGTGTTATTGCAAGTCTTACTTCATTCTTGAAAAAAATATGTACGTTTTGGTCTTGTATATTATGTGTAATATGTTAATCATTTATGGTTAAGATATTACCTAGAAGATACTTGCACATTTCTTTTTCATCAATATTATGTTTCAATAGATTAGTATTTAGTTATTCTTTATAGCTAAATTATATGACCTTCTATTTACAAAAGCATTCAATTTCCATCACAAGTGTACGACTTTTAATATTTATGTTATGGGTTACATAAAATCAATCAGAGATATTGCAAGTAGACATAAACATGTAGGCATAAAACATCAATTTATATCAAAATGTTTGGTACATAGCTGACACTATTCAAAATGTGCTCTATATATCTAAACATATATCCTCAAATCACTACTCCTCCAGTGGATGGTGACTCCCTGATCTCTTAGAACCATGGTGAGAAGAGGATGGTCGTAGTAGGTTGGATGGTGTAATGCCCCACCAGGGAACCCAGGAGAACTAACCTAAACATGCCACTAAGTTAAGAGGATTAAAAAAAATTTAAATATTTACAAACAATAATGATAACAACGCAGAAGCAACACAATGAGATACATGACATACACATAAGTACAACTCACAAAAATAAAAATTCTTGAGGGTTCCTTGACGTAGAATTACTAAAAATCCCAATATAATTACAATAAGGATGAAGATATAAATGTTATTTTTTATTAATAGATATTAACATTATACTAATGTTAGTACTATTATTGCTAATTTATTGAAACTATATATGTTAAAAAAACACTATTTAAAAACACATAAGCTAAAAATAATAATAATAAAACTATATCTTAATAACATTATAAAAACATTATTAAAAATATAATAATATTAACTATCATTTAATAAATCTATATAAAAAAACTAACATATAAATAAAACTTACACTAAAAAGAAACAACTTTAATAAATTTTAAATTTAAATTAATTTAAATAAAATAACTTTTAATAAAATAAATTTAATTTAAATAATAAAAAACTTATTTAAAAAAAATATATTTTAATAAAAATACGAGTGGGGGGTGGTCCCCACGGGCTCCCCGTGCCCCCCCTCTCCTTTACGGAGAGCTACCGCAAGTCGCACGGCATGCGGGCCCCCTGCGGTTCCCCGTGAACCGTAGGGAGGTGTGAGGGAAGTGGTGGCCCCCGCACCAAAACCCAAAGGTAATTTTTATTTTTATTTTATTTTATTTTTTTTATATATATTTTTAATTGACTTCCTTTAATAATTTTATTTTTTTATTTTTTTTATTTATCTGGTAAAGTACACCAAACTATACTTTTCCAGAGCATATTTTTTTTTTACAACAAACTTTATTTTTTGTAAAGTTTTCTTCTCTTCATTTCTTTTTAATTTAATTTAATTGGACATGCATTAAATAAATGACAAGTCTTTTTTATATATATTTAAATTTACACCAGTCTGTAATTTTTTTTACAAGTACAATACTTTTATTTTTTAAACTGTATTTTCTCCAGCAACATAATAATTATTTATTTCAATAATACATTGATAAAACTATATTTTCCTAATAATAGAGATATTCTTTCAACCAATAGCTCTAAAGGAAGTAAAGAAGGATTTCTCTAAAACATGCAATTTGATGCAAACAAGGGAAATATTCTAAATTTAATATTAATTTTTTTATTTCCTTAAGAGAGTTTTCTAAGCATGCAAATTAACTCTATTGTCTTGTTTCCTTGTAGATCCAAATCTAGGGTTTGGACAAGAACCTGATGAGGGTAGAATTTCTTCTTTCCAAGGCAAAGAATTTATGGATCTGAAGGTTTAATCTAATTTTTTTAACAACAATACCAAAATCTCAAAAAAGAAGACATTTTCCACATATCTGAAACCCTAAGGCCAATATTTGAAAACTAGATCATTCCAAATGAAAACCCTGATGCCCATTTTGCAACCAATACAATTAAATGAAACCCTTAAGCCCAAAACACAGATCTAGCATGCAATCATGAAGGAAAAACCACAAAATTGATCGAATAACATATTCTTCCAATTTTAATCAATAAATTCATATAATAACAAACAATAAAGATTCAAAGGATCCTAGCATTCCATATGCATAGAAGACAGGGATCTGGAAGCTAAAATTATTAAGATCAAGATCCTACCTCAGTAACTGATGAGAAGAACCAATTCTATTCCAAAGTAATGAAGAATCTAAAAATGCTCCTAAGTTTTTCACAATTCTCCAATCACCTAATTTATCCTTCTCCCTCATTAAACAACCTCCAAAATGGCTTTCAATCGAAGGATATAGAAAACCAGGCATTTAGGTTTTCAAAAAGTGAAACCCTAATGGAATATTTATTATCTAATTAAAAGAAATGTTTTATTTTCAATTTTCACTTAAAGCAATGCACAACTCAACTTTATAATATAAAAATAAAGTCATAATTGAAAATGCATGAGAATATTTCAATTTAAATAAATCAATTAATCATGCAACTTAAAGTATTACTTAATAATTCAACTTTGCATAATTAATTACAATTATTAGATTTAATATTTATTAAATTTCAATTATTTAAATCAAGACTTAATAATTAAATCAATTAATTAATTAAATATAGGAATTTAATTAATATTTTAATTATTAAATAGCCATGTATTTAATATATCAATGTTTTAACCTTATCAAAGGTGCAATAATTAACATTAAATTTATCATAATTATTCATTAAATAAATCAAGCCAAAAGCATCATTAAATCACCTGAAAATCATCTAATCAGAAAAACAACTGAAATAGAGAAACAACTAAAATAGACACCCAAGCACACACAGAAAGGCTAACAAATCCACGTCACTTGACAGATCCAGATAGAATAGTAAATTAGATTCTTGTCTAGTTCTAGGACAAAATAAGGGTTTAGGGTAGGGATTTAGGCCTGAATATTATCTCTCTTCTCTTACCATTGAGACATTGCGATAGGGCATACTCACTCCTACCAATTTAGGGAAGACGTAGCCCGGTACCTGCAAACCTTTCATCACAAAGATGAACATACATGCATATAATATAACAAACAATGATTGAGATCAGTTTATCATGTGGATCTCACTGAAGCAAGTAACTACGACTTTGTCCCATACCATACCAAACACATCAAACAATAAATTAAAACATACAAATGATCCATGTGCATACAAATATAGGGGCAGTATTGTTAGAAAACCATAATAAAAAATGACATCATAACATATACATAACCATCATGAAATAACTATAAATCACATGTAAACAAAAGATATAACACACTAAGAAATAAACCAATAATATAATGAAAAGTAATACATGAATATCCTCAAAATCAATTGAAATAACCAACACATACATGAAAAGGCCTAAAAGAGTTCAGCAATTGAAATAGAAAAGAAAACTAAGGGGTGGGTATTACAGATGGTTTATGAGAAGATGAGGATCTGGTATGGATCCTAGATGAGCTTTTCCTTTCTCACATATATTACATCTCAAGTTGGGTCTTTGCCAACTCCCGCTGAAGATAGTCTCTATCCTCCCTCAAAAATTATACCTCTACCTGAATAAGTACATTTGAATAGATCCTTTTATCGACCAAGATCTCTTTGTGCCTCATATCTCACTTGAAAGGATGTTGATATCCTTGACGCTATAGTGATATATCTTATGACATCACTCACAAAGTATCTACATCATTCGACACCAATGGAAACATATGCAATATTAATTACATTACAATTTTACATGTATATAAATCCATACCTATGCACTTCTAATATTTCCATACCTGGATCTCCATCCTAGTAGCTAGGATCGACAGTAGCTGGAAACATTGGGGCTTTTTCTTGGGATGTTGTTGGGGGCATGGAATAGCTATACTTTCCACACTCTCAAACACCAACATCTCTTTGGGGAGGCATCTCTAAGGAGTCTCTTGGTCGTCAAACCCATAGAGGAGCAACATCTACTCCTTCTGCAAGCTCCACCTCTTTTGAAACATAGTCTTGTACAATGGGTGTTGCCTCTAGCATATCTCCTAAATTATCATCCTCTCTATTCTCCTCAATGGGGTCCTTTTCATCATCATCATCATCACCACCATAATGAGTATGATGGGAAGATGGGTGTGATCCCATCCACACTAAGGTATCTAAGGTAGTCTCTACTCACACTTGTATTAGCCTCTATCGTGGCTACCTCAATATCCTACTCACCATCTAAATTTATGTCTTCTAAACCATCCACAGTAGGATGTTCTATGCTCCCAAGGCCCTCTCTATACTATTATGCATGGGAATACCAAGGCATTGGTGTAGGAGGTGTATGTTTTAGACTGAATTGGCACATCACTCTATCAAAATAATAAGGCACTACTATGTGGTTGTACCATCTCTCCATATATCTATATCTTTACATACATCTTATCTGTACACCTTTATCTCTCCAAGTTGGCATGTGTATGTATGATCTCCATATGATATCGGTGTCGGCATGTATTCTATCTATGTTGATTCTCCATTATAGAAGATCTCAAAAATGCCACCTCCCACCCAGCAGATAACCAAATGCATGTGACTCATTGTCATCTATGGTCACTAGGTATTGTTACGATTGAGTAATACTGAGGGGGGGTGAATCAGTATTAAAACACTATAAATTAAACTTAAACCAGTTCCAAATGAAGCATAAGCTTAATGAAATAGAAATAACATATAAAAATAATACATAAATCATAACACCATTATTTATTGTCGAGGAAACCCTGGCCAAGGGAAAACCCTGGTGGGGATGGTACCCACAAGCATGCACTAAAGTATAGTGTCCATGTTAGGAGAATTAGCCTTGTTAGGAGCTTAATATTACATAGTACATTTCCTTGTTAAAGGAATAACAACCCTATTAAAGGTATACAACACCCTGTTAGGGGCCAACTGAGCTTACATCTCTTACAAAAAAAATCTATGTTACAAAGTGTTCTTAGTAATGAATAAAACAAGCATCTACAATGCTTAGATAGTTCCATTCATAGCTCTTCAATTCTCTCTATCAACCTCTACTCTTGTATTTTCCATTTGCAAACATACATATCCTTTCTTATCTCCTCATGTTGTATCTTCCCTTTTACAAAAATGCTTCATATATATATTATCTTTATCATCATCAAGTTGGCTCTCTTAAATATTATTACATAGTCGGCTCTCAATACAAAATAGAATTAATAATGTAAAGATTAATTAAAAAGTTGACACTCTTACATAACCAAAATACAAGTTACCCAAAATCATAATCCAACTTAGCTTGTCAGGAGTCCACGACATACTCTTTGATTCATCGCTACTTGTTCAACTGCTCTGTTACATTGTTATGTTGTATGTGCATGTCTTCAAATCTCTCTAACTCACTGTAATCATCTCTAAAACCAAATTTATCTTAGGTGGAGGAAATACATACTCCATAGTATCTTCCTCTAAGCTCGCAAATAATAAAACTTTGCACTCAATCTTTTCTAGCCAAAACAATATTTTTATACTCTGTATTTCTTCTTATGTACTTAGTCATTTTGAAGATTGTATCTCCAAAAATAAACTTAATTCCAAGAAATCAATATACCATATGTTTTTTCATAAATTAAAACCCGTAAGTTTCTCATACCATACAAAAACTATCACTTTCCAACAATCTCTCCCTTTGACATTGATGGCAAC
>MU224097.1:2754144-2770718 GCA_018584345.1 Thuja plicata | reverse complement strand
TATATATATATATATATATATATATATTCTTTTCTACTTAACTCATTTTTCTTATCTTCTCCCCCTTTGACAACAATGACAAAGGTGTATCCAAAATTTACAAAAATATAGAATTTCAATGCTTGCTCACCAGTTTAAGTACATCTTGGAAGGTGTCTTCCATGATCTTCACTTCAGTGCTCCATGAATCAATCAATAATTGACTAACATGAATTCATCCATTCAGTACATAGGATGATATCTCTATTGCCTTTAGGTCTATGGGCATAGAATGTATCAATGACTCAATAGTATCCTCCATATCAGATAAATGAGCTTCAAGAATTGATAGCTTAGGAGTGATTAGACTCTTCATCAGACCAAGTCTTTTCATGACTCTCCCTTTCTCAATATCCAATACATTCATCTTTTCATAAATCCTTTTTTTCTTATCCATCTCTAATATACATTGTGAGGAGGTCTCACAACTGTCCATCATTCTATTCAGCGTAGCCCTTTCCTTTGCTAAAATATCTTCAATGTTCTAAATATGTCTCAGAGGATTTATACAATATTTGTATAGTATCCTTCCATGTGTAACACAACTTCTGGCCTTAGATGTAGCTGCTCTGAGAATGCCCAAGTCCCATGAGATAGACTGGAAAACTTCCTTCAACTTCTTCTCTTGATAACTCTGCCCTGCCTTCTCTTCAACAATCTTCACTAAAGGCTCATAGTGACTATCAAAGTCATCTAGTGCCAATTGTTAGGATTAAGTAATACTGAGGGGGGTGAATCAGTATTACAACACTTAAAATAAAATTTAAACCAATTCCACATAAACCATAAACTTGCAAGAATTGAAAAGAGCATACAAAAATAACACATAACGCATAACATCATTAGTTGTTGTTGAGGAAACCCTGGCCAAGGAAAAACCCTGATGGGGATGGTAACCACAAGCATGCACTAAAGTATAATGTCCCTGTTAGGATACCTAGCTCTGTTAGGAGTTGAATATTACATGGTACAATTCCTTGTTAGAGGAATACAACCTATTAAAGGTATACAACACCCTGTTATGGGCCAACTAAGCTTACAACTCTTAAAACAAAACTTCTATTACAAAGTGTTCTTCAATAATAAACAAAAATATGCATCTTCAATGCTTAGATAGTTCCAGTCATAGTTCTCCAATGATCTATGTCATCCTCTATTCCACCATTTGCACATACACATTTATTCTCTCTTCAATCTTCCATATCTTCCCTTTTCAAAAAGTCTTCATATATATATATATATATATACACATATATATATGTATGTCTTTCTTATTACCAAGTCGGCTCACTTAACCAATATTACACAATCGACTCTCAATACAAAATATAATTAATAGTGCAAAGAGTAAATACAAGGTCGACACTCTTACATAACTAAAATATAGATTATCCACAATCATAATCAAACTTAGCTCGCCAGGAGTCCATGACATACTCCCCAAATCATTGCTATTGTTCAACTTCTCTATTTCATTCTTATGTTGTTGTCATCTGTCTTCAAATCTCTCTAACTCTTTGTAATTGTCACCAAAATCAAATCAATCTTAGATTCAAGTCATACATACCCCATAGTATCTTCCTCTAAGCTTTCTCATCATAACTCATCGATCTTGATCTGTGATACCCAAAATAACTTTGTATTTCTACTTTTGTACTTAGTTGATTCCAGAACTGAATCACCAAAACTTAACTTCAATTCAATCAATCAATATACCAGATGCGTTGCCAGAAATGAACACCAAAAAGTGATTCATAACATACAAAAATGATCACTTTTCAAGGATCTCTCCCTTTGGCATATATATATATTATTTTTATTTTTTTTCCTTATTCATTTTTTTCTCTTCTCCCCCTTTGAAATATATATATATATATTATTTTTATTTTTTTTCCTTATTCATTTTTTTCTCTTCTCCCCCTTTGAAAACAATGACAAGGGTTCATCAAAATTTACAAAATTGTAGGATCTCAGTGTTTGTTCACAAGTTTCAAAATATCTTGAAAAGAATCTTCCATGATCTTTACTTCAGTACTCCATACATCAATCAATAGTTGACTAACATGAATTAGTCTATTAAGTGCATATGATGATTTATCTGCAGCTTTCAACTATGTAGGCATAGATGTTTTCAGTGATTCTACTATCTTCTCCATATCTGATAAATGTACTTCAAGAATTGATAGTTTAGGAGTGGTTAAACTCTTCAACAAACCAAATCTTGACATGACTCTCCCTTTCTCTATATCCAATACATTCAGCTTATCCAAAATCCGTGTTACCTCTCTGTCCATTTCCATTACCAATTTTGTGGAGGTCTCACAACTGTCCATCATACTGTTCAAGGTTGCCCTATCCTTCACAATAATATCTTTAATGTTCTGAACATGTCTGATTGGGTTCATGCAATAACTGAATAGTATCCTTCCATGTGCAACACAACTCTTAGCTTTTTCTATAGCAGATTTCAGAATGCCCAAGTCCCATGAAATAGACTGGAAAACTTCCATCAGTTTCTTCTCCAAGTAGCTCTTCTCTACCTTTTCTTCTTTGATCTTCACTAGGGTCTCATAGTGATCATCAAAATTGTCAAGTGCTAACTTCAATTTTTCTACATCATCTCTACTTTGAAAAACAATAGGTACTGGAAGCAATTTGTTCATAGTATCGACTGCTCTAGACATTACCTTAGTTTTCTTGTCACTTTTCTGCTTAGATCTCTCATTTTATTTAGTGAGTATGGTGAAGGATAGTGCTGACAGGGTTTTGCTGACCGGGTCCACCAACAGTCATAAGTTGTCACCAGGTACCGGGGGTGCTGGCCAACTCCACCTACAAAGGTTATCCAAGGAAGTTGGAATCCCTGGGCCTTCAAGCACCTAGGTGTTGGGTCACGATGGTGCGGGGCTTGGTTGGGAGAAGACACTATTTTCGAGGAGGATAGCTGGTTTCTTCAACTTGTTCTCTCCAGAGATTCAATGAGGTGAGGTTTCTCCTAGCATTCTACACTTAGCAAAAATGAAAAAAGATCCTGCAGGGTTAGAAATACTTCATCTAACTATAGTTATGTTAAAATGTTCAAGACATCAATAATACTCTGATATACTACACTAAATACCGAAGAAATACACAACCATCAACTAGTATTTTATCAGTAGTGAGGGAAAAGAGGTCGTTAATCTATTTGACATATCAAAGCAGAAGACGTAAAGAATATGAAACATAAAATACCATTAACTCAGAAGCATGAACACCAACAACATCATTGCAAAGAGTTCTCCCTTCTTCATTAATGTCTCTTCCAGCAAGCACTGGTGCGTAATACAATGGTGGCTCCAGGGGAGCATCTAACTATTGAAAATAGGACAATGGAGCATTGAGCTCTGCAACTAGAATGAAAAATCACCTTTCTATTACTGTGGACAATAAAATCATCAATTTTTCTGACCCTTGGAAATGGGTCGATTCTACTATTTATACCCATTCTCTTCTAACCCTAACCCTAACCCTATTTTACATCATGTTTCAATAAAATACAATATCTGGGGGCCGGTACTACCTATGCCACCCTACAAAAGACCTTGAGAGAGAATAGGCCTGACACATTAGAAGAATGAGATAAGAATATACAGTGGAAGAATCAGCCTCGAGAAGAGAGCCAGGAAGGAGAAGGAAGAAATTAGATCCCCATGGATAGAGGCTGCATGCCTCATAAATGGGAAATGCAGTGCCCTATCTCCAATGTGCCAGGTGTACCTCTGAATGGTGCCTCAAGAAGACCATCCTGTTAGAAAATCAATTGTTGAGTCAATGCCCCCTTGATGCAGCCAACTATCTTCTGACAACTTTTATTAACCGCCCCTGAAAGTGACCGGTCGGCCTCGGGGACCGGGACACGGATCACTCGAAATAATACAAAATTTGGGATCTGAGACTCTGGGATCTGGGAACTTATATTCTCAAAAGAATAAAGAATACCAAATGTTTGGGTTTTCTCCGGCCTCCAAAGAAAAATTAAGGTTGTTTATTATCATTGAAAGACTGGAGGAGGCGGGAGATGCCATCTTCATCGATATCCCTCAGGGTGGCCCTTCGGTACTTAGCCACCTCAATTTGTTCCCCCAAGTCTAGAACATTCTCCTTAAATTCATCGACCATTTTTTCCATGTCGTGGCCACTAAGTACCATACAAGTTAATCTCATCATTTGGGCACCATCTATTCCCTTCGAGGACTGGTATCGGGACTTCATCATTTCATCAAAACTCCCCAAAATTGAATCCTCGGGCGTGCACGTATTTGTACTGAGGGGGTCAGCCCCGGAAGTCTTTGTTACAAAAGACTTGTATAAATTGAAAGAATATTTTACTGCATTAATTTTCTCCTATAGAGTCCCCACCAGTTGCTTGGTTACCTCCAATGTGAGGTCAATTCTGGAGTGTTGGGTCCTTACAAATTCAAATGATTCATCCCATAGGATTTCAGATTCTGAAATCATTTCCTCTCCCAGGCCAAGGAGTTCTTCAAGCTCTACCTTCCATGCTTGATAGTTTTTGATATCACCCTCCCACAGGTCAATAAGAGTCTCTGCCTGGTGTAGAACATGCCAGGCCGTATATAAGTCTTTGAGGGTGGATACCAGGAAACACTGGGTGTTTCCTATTTGCAGGGTGACCCACTCATCGACTACCTGATCCTTCTTCTTCATTGTTCGCAAGGAGTCTATGTCACTCTGCAGTAGATCTTCAAATGTGGAAGCTTTTGGAGGGGCGACGTTGATAGGTCAGGCCAGCTCAGTAAGCAAGCCCATAAGGTTTTCATTTTTTGCCTTTTCTATTTTGAGCCTTTGGGCCTCTTTTTCATAAGGAGCCTCCACTACCCTAGCTGCCTCCTTTAGCAAGTCCACCTCGCCCTAGTTTCCCCTTTTTCCCAGTGATACCTTTGCAATGTTGTAATCTCTGGGCTCTGCGGTTGCTTCATCGGCACCTGGGGGAGGTGTCGCCACAATGACAACTATTTCTCCGCCCGGCCTAGTTCAAAGAGAATGAACCGTCCAAGCTTTCTTGGCCTTTGGTGGGGCCTGGACCTGAGCCATCATTTTGGCCAGGGTGAGAGGAATTTTGAGAGTGGGTGAAGCCTTTCTTTTACTGCTCTCTACTAACCACTAAGGTGGCAGGGGTGGCTTATTTGCCAAAGTCTGCTCTCTTGGCTCTTCTCTGGTGCCCTATGGCTGCTCTTCCTCAGTGGTGGGGGCATCATCCATCCCTTTGCCTGTGTCTTCTTTTTCAGTAATATCCTTAGCAACATTCATCTCCTCATCCTTGTCCTCTGTATCTATTGCTTTGTCTGGACTTTTGTTGGCTTCTTTGGGGATTTCCTCTTCATGTTGCTCTTCTTGTTGCTCGGCATCTACCATCGGGGCTTCTTCTTCTGTTGGCACATCCTTTGGCAATAGCGGGGGTACTGGGCCAAGATTTAAAGTTTGGGCCACAGTAATTACTTGACCAAAGGTCACTCCTAGGAGTGGCATCTGGAACATGGCCACTGGGGTTATGGTTATTCCTGAAGGTCTGGTTCCCCTAGCAGATGCCATTTGTTCATCCTGCCTTTGTTGGTCCACCCCCAGATTCTCCATCTCTGGAGCCTCAGAGGTAATCTCCAGCTCCGCTTCCTTTTCCTCTATCTGTTCCTCCCACTCCTGTGCAGACTCTTGTACTGCATCTTCCTGTTCTGCAGCTAGGACTTCTACCTTTGTTTTTTTGGTGTCCCCCTGTAGGTTCCCAAACTTGTTAGTTGCAAAGACATCATCAAATTCCTCCTACGAGGGTGGACTAGCTGGGAGCTCGGCAGGCTCTGTTTCTCTTTCCGGCTCCGGTGAACTAGAAGAGAGGATCTCTACTTGTGGGGCCTAGGACGTACCCAACCCCGATTCTACCTTAGGCTTTTGGTTAAGCCTCTTCTTTCTTCGGGTAACCAAGGGTGGCCCCGCATCCCTTATTACTACTTGTTTATTTGGATCCACCCACATCGCCTTTACCATTAAGGCTGCCAATGATGGGGAGGAAGGGGGACGAATTGGCCCAGCCATGAGCTGGAGTGGCCAGTCGTGTGATTAAATTCTCTCTCATTTTTTGGGAGGCTGCCACTGACTACTTTATTTGTTCTTTTATGGGGACTTCTTGCACAGTAGGGGTTGTATCTATTCTTTTTCCTTTATCCACTCCCTGCGAAGAAGTCCTAGCCCCTGGAGTTAATTTTGGTGCTGGCTGGGCTGCTTGGCAGGTACTTCCAGGGCATACCTTCTTGATGTAGGCATGACTTCGCTCGACCACCTCTCGAGTTAAGTCCTCAATTGTTGGTCCCTCCTGGGCATCCCAATTTACTGGTGGGAGGGTCATTGTATCGATCCCCTTTGCCTTGTACTAGGGATCGATAGTGGGGCCGGCGTCTGAGAAGTCCTCCGAGAATCTCCAGAGCTTCAACCTTTCCATCATGCCTACCATCAACCTGACATAGTGCTAGCTCCGCACCTCCATGTCATCTTGCCAATCTTCCTAGAAATCCACCATATGGTAGTGATGGGGCTCTGAAGCCTAGGGAAGTGCCGTTGTAATCTTTCCGTGTGGATCAAAATTTTTCCACGCCAAGTAGAATTCTTCCAAGTTGTAACTTTTTAGCTCGTTATCCACCTCTTTTGCAGTGGCCAGGCTGCATGAGTAGTTCCCACAGGTGATTGTGAATGGAATATTGGTTACCTTCTTTAAGGCAAAGAGTGCATGCAACTCCATTATCTGCCTACAGTATTCAAAGAGCACGATCTTGTCCCCATAGTGTTTGGGCAAAAAGTAGGGTTTCCTAGAGAAGCCGGTGACCCTAATATAAGTGTGTTGTTGGAATTGGATGTAGTAATGTTCATATCTCTGGACCAAATTCATCGCCTCTGTGGATAGGTGGTATCCTGCGTCCCGGGTGGGTGTGAGTAGGTGATAGTAAATGAACGCATCGTTTACTCGGCAAAAACTTGGGAAGCTGGCCTCTCATTGAACCTACAAGAAATGGTCCCATGGTGCCTTTTGTCCTGGGCCAATCCCAAGCACGCCATCTGTAAGTAGCCCATTGGCGTGGGGCCTCTGCTATGCCAGGGCCCAAAAAACATAAGAACTCATGTAAAATTTCTTCTTCCTGGCTAGCTGAAGGAACTAGGAGTCGACGTGGTTCAAAATTATAGCTACCTAGTCAAAGTATCCTCCTTTGGTGGAGATGCCGAGGAGGAAGTAATACATCCATTTGTTGAATTCCTAGGTAGAGGGCTGCCCAAAGACCTAGGCCAATGCTATCATTCCCATCTGAATGCTCTCTTTGAACTCAGACTTGGGAATTCCTATCTTCATCCTCTTAGGGTACCTCTTCATAACCTTGAGCTAGTGAATGTTCATGTATATCCAGACGGCCTCCTCCAACTGCGTGAATTGGGCCAAGGCATTTGCCCTTGTAAACACAAAATCCTTGTCAAATTGAGGGATCCCTAGACCTTCCTGGAATGTGTCAAGGTTGAGGGATACCAGAGGAGTAGGGTACCTGGTGGGTTCTACGGCCATGAGCATAATAGCCCAAACAGAAGAGTTGTAATTGGCGGCCATTGTTAGGATAAGCTCCAGAGATTGTATAAAGCATGGGAAAAAATCTTCCTTAAGGATCTTGGAGTCCCCGATATTAATGGCCAGCTGATCTCCAGCCTGTCGTTGGATGTACATTATTTTCACTAAGGCCTGCATTTCTAGCCATGTCCTGACACTGGTGTCAGTAATGAGTTTAACTTTGGACTCAATCTTTGAGCCCAAGATAACACCATCCTGCACAAACTTCATGGTTAGGGGAAACTTCTCCAGGGCCTTTTCCATTTTGGATTTAATCACCACCCTGGTAGCCGTCACGGAAGGTAGCTCTGGACTTCTGGGTGGAGAGGATGTAGATGCTTTAGACATGTTTGGAATCATACTCTAGAATCCTACAAGGCAAAGCGACCGTCAGAACGTATTAACAAATAAATACTCCAGGGTCCGGAGACCTTATCACCGTGATGCCTACTTTTCCTGAAAAAGTTACTTTCAAAAAAAAGAACTGAAAAGCACATGCATTATATGAGCTTAAGATTGACTGAACATCTGGGTCCAAGAATTTTATCACGTTTGGTAAAGACACAGGATGGATGATGGTAGGAGACCCAGAGCCAAGAGAAGTATCCATTGGTGAGGATGTGTAAAAAGGAAAAACATCAAGCCCACATGGGTGCCACGTGTATATGTAATAAATAGGAGTTATGGTGATGACGGCGGAGCCAGCTGTCTGAACGCGCAAAAAGTGAAGGCCACTTGGATGGATTTAAATGCACACATGGGACATAAATGAGGGTCTAGCTAGTTTTACAAAGGAGAGAGAAAATTGCCTATTTGAAACCGGCTGAGAGCCGAGTTTCAAACAGGTGGTATTTTGGTTCTAAAATGAGTTTACCGGTGGAAAACCAGTGACACAGGCAACTCAACCATCTTTCCAAGCTGCCCGAAAGGATATACATAGGATACACAAAGAGCCGAGGGATATATGCATGGGGAACAAGAGGATATACAATAAATATACACTAGAATTTACACATATACATCGTGGAATGACATCCGTGGGAGACCAGGAAAAACATGAAATATATAGCTTTCTACATTACTTACAAGCCAACCACTCCTGCATAGAGGGTGGACAACCCTCTGGCAGAGCCAACCCACCAACGGGCGGCAAAACCAGAAAGAAAAAACAAATAGAACTGAAAGACAACAAAAAAATGGAGAGGGAACACCAGACAAACGAAAAACCAGCGGGAAAAGAGACACCAACCTGAGAATGCTGAAAGGTGGAGAAAAGGAGTCACCACAAAAACTCTGCAATAGCTATAGCTGCCAAATGATCACAACCCGCCACCACGAAGCACTCACAATTGCCTAAAAAGTCTGGAAGTATTTAGTACTAATTATCATTAATTCTCTGCAAATCGCTCTGAAATCACTCTAAGTGCATGAGTGTTTTAATCACGGTAAATATGAAAATGATAGATAACTTTTATTTATACCCACGGTAAAAAGGTGATCCACCTCCTTCTGGCAATCTCCGAACAGACAAACCTCTAGGCCCCAGGCCCGGGGATTCCCGTGACGATCACCTTAAGAACATCATGGCAAAGAATCCCAGAGTTCAGAGTCTGGCTCCTGACAAAGAACAACCTCCAAGACCGGGGTCCTGGAGATGAGAAACCAGCCAAAAAAAACACGATAGCGGGGAAGAAAACCCCAGAGAAAGGAAACAAAAGGAGAAGGACAAGGCAAGAACCGCAAGCAAAAATAACACAAAAGAAGGAAAAGAAAGGAAGAAAAGAAGAAAAAAAAGGGGGGACCCAATATTTTGCACACAAAATGTAGGGACGAAGATGCAGGGCATAACAAATGGTGACTATCTGGGACAAATGCCTTAGCGTATATGAGAACTACAGAATCTCTGGTTGGCAAACTAGAAGAAGCCATTTCTTGAAGCATCTAACAGGCAAAGAGCAACATATCTAAGAGAATCTAACCACACGGGATCCAGTCCATAGCCCTTCATCAGTGGTGTCATGTGTGCTTTGGAAGGAGCTCAAGCCGATGACCTCTGGGAGTAGAGAAGAGGCACTAATTATGTTGAACTAGTCATCAATTTACTCATTTCTTCTGGAGACCGGAGTTTCATCCCACTTTCCTTCTCTTATTATTTTATTTATTTCTAGGTGGGAAGGCGGTACTTCTTTCACTATTAAACTTAAGCTTAGCTAATTTCAATGGCGGTACTTCTTTCAACTATCCACCTACACTTAGATGTTTGAAGAGGGGATAAAACTCTAGACCCAGAAAGAATTCCTTAAAGTTTCAGATCTGGGTCAACCAACCGATATAACTGATCTACCCTCAGCGTGTCCGATTACTTGTTCCTTATATATAATTTTATGTTCACTGATTGCCAGACCCTCAGAGAGAACACCTGATGGAGATTGCTCAAAATGTGCCACAACCTGTGAAACAACCCTGGAGACCGGGCTGGCTCCACTATGCTAAAGATAGATTCTAAAGTTCACTATGCCGGAGACATCGTACGGGAGACCAGAGTTTATGCGAAGCATTCCAATTCCTACAAGACAGAACAAAACGCCGAGACCCCGGAAGACAACCAAAAATGAAAAAAAAACACCAAAAGAGGACTGCCCCAGAGGGCAGCCAACAAGGCTATTTACAAGATACGACACCTTGTAGTGAGGCACCCAGAAGAAATATTTACAGGCAAAAGGCTTTACATAAAATATAATTTCAGACAAACTTACCCTATTCAAAGTAGTGTTTGAGAAATTTTCCATTGACGGGCAATGAGACAGGTTCACCAGTCAGGGTGTTAAGGTAGTAAGTATTTTCCCCACAGATTTATGAGATTAGGTATGGTCCGAGCCAGAGCTATTGGAACTTGGTATGCTTTCCTTTCTTCTCCTGGGCCTTGTCCCACAATAGGACCAGATCTGAAATCTAAAAGGCCTTGTATTGGGATCTTCTATCAAACCATCACTTTACCACAACTTAATGACACATGAAATTTTCAAGGGCTGCATCTCGCTGTTCTTCCATTCGCACCAGATTTAAGAGCCGAACCTCCACGATGTCGTCCCTGTTGCTAAATTCCTACATAAACTATAAAACTGGGATTTGTAAGTTAACTAGGAATATAGGGTTCTAGCCATAAACCAGATGGAACGGGGATGTTCCCAGGGTGGCCTTGACATGAATGGGATCCGCCAAGAGGGTGAATTTCAACTTTTGATGCTAGTCCTGGGGATTCTATTCTAGCAGGTGTTTGATCACTTCAAGTAGATTTTTATTCATTGATTCAGCAACGTCGTTCCCCTGGGGATAATAGTTGCTAGAAAAATTCAAAGTGATCCTCTGGTTGTAGGTCCATTCAAGTAACTGTGCTAAATAAAATTTCTGACCATTGTCACATACCAAAGCAAAGGGCATTCCAAACCTTGTGATGATGTTTTCTTCCAGAAATTTGATAACTACGTTTGTCATGTTATTCTTGCACAGTATAGCCTCGGATCACCGTGTGCAGTAATTAGTAGCAGTGAGAATGTATCGGTGGTGGGAAGATGAGTTGGGGTTGATTTCCCCGATGAAGTCAAATTCCCATTGGGCGAAGGGCCTAGCCTCAAAGACTGGTTGCAAAGGCATAGCCGGGTTACGCTCATGATGCACCGCGATTTGGCAAGTGTGGAATTTTCTAACATGAGTGTAAACATCTTTAAATATATAGGGCCAATAGTATCCAGCCCAAAGGATCTGATGGGCAGTGGCATCGGCTGAGCCATGCCCGGTTCCAAACTGCCTATGAAATTCATCAATCACCTTTACAGCTTGGTCTCTGTCGATGCACCAGAGGTATACTCCTTCGTATTTTCTATGGTAGAGCACAAATTTTTTGATCATGAAGTGGGCACTTTTCATCCACAAGGCATGGAGTTTATTAGGAGGTAACCCCTCTAGGAATTTGTTATTTAGTAGCAAATATACCAAATCGGTATACCACGGGTCTCGGGTGATGGACTCCACTGTGTAGGTTTGACATTCTATGCGGGGAGTCTCTTCTGCCATTGCTCAACTTAGCCCCTAGCCACAAACTATCTTCATAGGCTACATTTCTAAGTCATATTCCTAGAGGATGGCCATCCATTTCCCCCATCTTTCACCCAAATCACTCTGCATCAACAGAGACTTGACGGCCTGGTCCAAAATGATAGCATGTACCTTTCTCCAGAGAATATAATGCTGGAATTTCTTCACGGTGCAAACTAGAGTGAAGGCCTATTTTTCTAGTGATGAATATCTAACTTCAGTGTTCTTGAAGGGGGAGCTCATGAAAGCTAGTGGTCATTCTTTCCCTTCAACCTTTTGGGTCAACACTGCTGCGAAAGAATGCGGCGAAGCAAAGGAGTAAATGTAAAACAGAAGTGAATAGTCTAGACTAGCCAAGATAGGTGCTTCCATTATTTTTTGTTTGATCTAGGCGAATGCCCACTTTGCTTCAGGACTCCACTCAATCTTGGTATCCTTATTCATCATCTCGTTGAGTGGTTTGACTATTTCTGCAAATCTAGTGATGAACCGTCGGATGAAGTTGATCTTTCTGAAGAAGGATCGCATCTCTTTCTTGCTACCATGCACTTGTAAGTTCAACAATGCTTTGACCCTTTTTGGGTCGATGGATATGCCCTTTTTAGAGATGATATGCCCGAGAAACTTCCCTTTGGTGACCCTGAATATGCACTTCTTGGGGTTGAGGGATATTCCATACCAGAAACATCTCTCACAGATCTGAGTGAGATGGGCAGAATGGTCACGCCTGTCCCAGGAAAAGATGGTCAAATCATCCATGTAGATGATTATGCACTGATTCACAAGGCCCTTGAACACAATGTCCATGGCCTTTCAAAATGTGGCCCCTGCATTAATCAGGTCAAAGGGCATTCTCCTGTACGCAAATGTTCCCCACTTGGTGGTAAACACTATTTTCTCCCTGTCTTCGTACTTAACCATGACCTGGTTATATCAAGAGTACCCATCCAAGAATGACATCATCTGGGATCCATTCACTATCTGTAACACCTCATCCAATGAAGGGAGAGGGTGATTATATTTCTTGGAGGCCTTATTCAAGTTTTGAAAATCCACGCAAAGGTGGATCTCACCATTCTTCTTTCTCATAGGGACCAGATTGGCAACCCACGTAGTGTGCCAGATTGGGAAGATTATCTAGGCTGACAACAATTTTTCTACCTCTTGATGAATCATAGGTTCGATCAGGGGGTTGACCGGTCTTTGTTTTTGCCAAAAGGGCTTAGCATCAGGCTTCAAGGGAATAGTATGAGTCATAATGGATGTGTCATATGTCTTCAAATCTTTGTAACCCCATGCAATTACATTGACGTATTCTTAAAGAACCACAAGAATCTTCTCCTTCTCCTCAGGGGAACAGGAGGTACCAATGTGGATCATCTTTTCTTCACCGGGCTGGCCGATGTTTACTTTTTCAAACTTTCCTCCCTTAGAGGAAGATGACACCTTCTCCTGGGCCCAAGGGTCTGAGTCAAAGATTCATTCCAGTGCAACCATCCCCTTCGGGATGGTGTTGGTAGGTAGGTCCATGATCCTGTCATCTTCATCACCCTACCCAGTATCATCATGGTCTCGGTCTTCCACTATCTAGTTTTCAAAGATGCCAACATTCACCATGAAGGATAGGATATGCTGATCGTCGTCAAAAACCTGAAAGTGGGTGACATTGTCTGGGATGGACAGGGTGGGGACCATCTCAACTGAAAATCTCTAGAGTCGTGATCCGGCCATTGGCTCAAGTGTGCTGGCGGAAATAGCGAGGGCATCTGGGACATAGTTTCATCGTCGGGGAATGAGGTCAATGCCAAAGGCATCAAAATCTTCAATAAGGCTCCAAGCCCGATTGCGGTATGCGGCTAGCCTTTTTTCATGGCATGTGTATTGACTTCGGACTTGTTTGACAATCAACTTTGAATCACCTAGAGCCCGGATGTGGGTGACACCTTACCTTAATGCAAATAAGAGTCAAAGGACCAAAGCCTCGTACTCAATGACATTGTTTGTATAGTTGAACTGTAGTCTGTAGGACATGAGGAAGGACTTCCCTCGTGGGTTGATTAATTCTACCCCAGCCTCGTAGCCTTTTTTGGATCAAGACCCATCAAACTTGAGGGTCCACAAGTCATTGGTAATCTGGGGATGGGGAGGGGGGGTAGCCTTAGGATTTCTATTGGGAAACTTAGGAGGAGCTCCCTCCCAAACTACTGGTGTGAGGGTAGAGTTTATCTCCGGAGGTGTTTAGATTTGGGATTCCTGGGGAGATGGCACCAAAGGAGTGCATCCCGTAGGAATGCTAGTCTCTGGGGAATCAGCTATATGTTCTTTATTTCAGAAGGCATTGATGTGCTGGTTAGCAACTGATAGGAAGGGCTCACACTCGAGCTCTGAATGTTTCTAATAGTGTACTCAGCACCAAGTGCCGAATAAGAGTGTAGCAAGGGTCACAGTGGCACCTTGAGAGTCAATCTCAATTCTCATCTTTTCTTCTAGGTCCTGGGTTCTCTACAGCACTACAGGATCCTCTCTGAGGATGAGATCGAATGTTAAGATTTCAAAGGGTCAGTACACCCCTAGGGAAGTCTCAGAGAAGAAGACCTCATTGACCCTCCCAACCTCGGTAAGGGCCTGTTTCATCCGGGGTTCACTTTTGACCTAGATCTTATTTGATTCTCCATCCCAGGGGAGCCATAAATGGGTGAAGTCGGTCGAAAAGTATCCATTCAAGGACTTATACCAATTCTGACTTAGTAACATCCCATAAGTCTTTGGGATGTCCACCACTTGGACGTCAATTATGTTGGCTATCTTGGGGTCCTGGATAAGCTATATCCAGATGTTCTTCAATTCCCCCACCATTTTTATGGTAGTCTTATCCAGCTGGATCACTGCACCATTAGATGGGGTGGGATGGAATCTGAGCTTCTGACAAATGGATAAGGGCATGATATTACCTGAAGCTCTGGAGTCTACTAAGTAATTGTGTATATTTTTGCCTTGGATATTCAGGCCTAGTACGAAGGGAGGATCCTCATTGTTCCCCTGGAAGATGGCTGTGTTAGCATCCTCAAACAAGACAGTCTTGGGTGAGTGGCTGATGATTTCTGGGTTCCCCAAGAGCTTCAGAAGAGACTTCTTCTATTCGAGGTAGTTTAGCAAGACCTCCATCAAGGTCATAGAGGTGGTGGTCTATTCTAATGCCTTTGTAATATCAAATCTTCCCCATAGAAATTGGTGATTTCCTTCAGTTAGGTCTTTTGCTTGGTTAGAGCTAGAACCCTTTGGAGGAGCAGGTTGGTCAGTCGTGTTATTCTGAGGAGGAGGGGTGTCTTTGATAAGAGGTGTGGGCGTGTAAGCTAGTCCTTTACCAACTTGACTTTGAGTATTGTATGGAGTCTGTGGGTTGGTGAAGGCATTGGCCTCGAAGGGTGGGATAGATTCATCAAAGAATCCATGCAATTCAGACTCCTCTTCATCTTCTCTGGAAGTTCTGAAGAAGATGGTCTCACAGGTGAAGGCACTGTGGGTTGGCTCTTGAATAGGAGGCTCTAGAGGGGTGGCATCATGTGACTATTTTCTATCTAGCTGGGAGATCATGATGACCTTTTCCAACGTGGCACAATTCACCTCATTGTGTGAACCTATGTCATGCAATCTACACCAATTAGTCATGGGCTGGAAGTCTGCGACTGGTGTGAAATGTGATGGTCCAACACCATTTTGGTTGACATTTTGGTTCAGAGGTGGGCCTCCGGTGTTCGTGTTATTGTTCTATTGTTGTTGGTTGTGTCATTCCCCAAAATCTGGGCATTAAAACCTTAACTTATTGAAACTCAAAACTTTCATTTAAACATGTTATATCAACTAGAGGAAATGAAATCTCTTCTAAAACTTTTCCAAATTAAATTAATTGAAGTATCAATATAGAATAACAACATTAATTAGAGTAATAGTTCTTGATAACATTAAAGATTCCAAATACTAATCTTATTAATAGAAATAAAATACACCGCTTATAAGTTTCTTCAAACAAGAAGGTTACAATTTCCAAAACCCTTTCAAGATTTACAAGGCAGAAACTTGAACAGAAAAAGACTTTGAGGTAGAAATTTCATCCAAGACACTAAGACTTCAACAAAAATTTTAGAAGCTTCCTTTGAACCTGCAAGAACATCAAGGTTGACCATGGAGGCTCACCTCCCAACCTAGGCCTTTGCAAGGCCACCCCCGAGCTAGGGGATCTAGAAATGACCGGGAGACATACATACAAACAAGTATTCACAATATTGAAACCAACAATAATTCATCAAGAAATTCCCTCCCAAGGTTTAACAAAAAGAAGGTCTCCAAGAAACCTTCTCCAAAAGTGGGGTGATAGTGTACTAGCCCAGGAGGAGAAAGCCAATAATAAAAAATACATACACTAGGAATGGGCCACACATGGACTCAACATTCCTAAGTACCACAAATATAATCATGTTCCATGGCCACACATGGACTCATGAACATATTTCTACCCTTCACCTCCATGCCCTTCAATGGCAACTGGAGTAAATTTACCTTTCTTGGCATCATGGGAACCCATATACTCATGTTTATCCCTCCACACTTGGAGACTCTACACTCCTGGTGTCTCAACTTATCACCCTCCTAAGGTACTCTGTCCTCCCTAGGATGAGGGTGCCTTGAAGACTCCCAAAATAAGTATGAGCACAAATTAAATACAACATAAACAAGAAACTCAAATAAACATACATAGAGTGAACCAAAACTTCATACAAGACTCCATTAATGGAGCTCAAGCCAT
>MU224097.1:2725468-2746005 GCA_018584345.1 Thuja plicata | reverse complement strand
AATTAAATAAATTACAATCATACACCACACTTTTATGAATAAAAAGACAATACAACGAGGTCCATGTCTCTTTATATAGACAGGGCCTTAGCATCACGGTTTTCACATAGGTCCATTCCTGAATCCCCGATTAGTACCATGGTCAACTTTCCTGCACACTCATTGCACACATCAGTAGGTCCAATAAATCAACATTTAAAACATATTAAGATACATAATGTAAATTGAACACACATTCACTCACACTTGCATAAAAGATTCATTTAACAATATTTGCATCTATTCCATATGCATAAACATTCCCTTTAATAAATCTAAATCTTGATTACAGCCAACATCCACATACTAATCCAATATACAAACCCATCAAAACTAAGTTTTCAACATAAATCTGCATCACTCACACAAATTATCTAATAAATTCCCTGATTACATAATCCAGTGTTGTAAACAAGCATAGGATTCCACAGATCCATAAGTAATACATGTGTCCCAAAAGTCTGACTATAGAAAAATTAGTATTGACTAGAGAGCATGAGAAATAGTTTTAAGATTATGTCAGACTGGGGTAGGCCTCACAGGTTGGGCCTAGGCCCATTGTTGAATTTTCTCCCTCCAGCATTGTTGTTTCGTTGGCCGGAGAAAATATTTCCCCTCTGAGAATTTGCGTTCTGGGGTGTATAGGACCCCGCCTTTAGTTGACCCATATCCACAGTCAAGGTAGACAACATTCGGCAGAGGGATTCAACCTAGGCGGTCAACTGAGTATTAGTGTCACAATGTGATGGTTGTTTTTGGTTTCCTAGGAAGGCAACAGTATTAGCCAGAGTCAAGGGTGGCAATCCTCCAGTCGCGGATGACTGAAAGAAGGCCACTCTGGACAGTTGTGCCTGAGACTGTTGTACCTGCTGCGGGTGATTCCAAGGGAAAGTTTCCAGACCTGGTACCGCCTGGATCTACGTTGGATAAACATACCGGGCCTACTAGTCTATCAGGGGTGGTGGGGGATTTATTTCCATCAAGGGGGAACCCATTGCCAGATTGGGGTTATACCCGTCGGCATATGTTGTTCTACCGGGGATCATGTTGAAGGGCGTACTCTGCCCAATCCCGCCTGGGGATTTGTTGAGACCCCGGGATAATTCTAAAGAGAGGTTGTAAACCTTCACCAAAGTGTCTCGGTCACCCACAGTGGTTGTTCTCCAAAGGAGAGTGGCAATGAAGGGGTCCATCGCGTTAAGGTAAGTCTATATGGTTACTTCTGGGGATGGAATAAAAGGGCTCGTGCACTGCTTCAAGGCGCGCTGGAACCAATGGTTGAATGCTGCAAGAGGTTCATTGGGTTCCTTCCTGATGGAGATGAACTGGCTATGGGACTAGGCTGGGTCCACATGTACGTGAAAGGTGGCTAAGAAGGCGTCCTCCATGTCTTGCCAACTGTTTATGGAGTTGGTAGGAAGGTTAAGGTACCAGTTCAACTCACCTTGTCCTAAAGACAAGGGAAACATTTGAGTCACAACATCTTCATGCTGGATCCAGTGTCGGTCCATGGCATCCTTATATGCCTGTAAATGCTCTTCTATGGTCCGTGAGCCTAAGTGCTCATATCGTGGGTAGATCTTCTCTAGGTGGGAGGGTAAGTCGTTGATTGCACTCGGGAAAGTTCCCATTGGGGACCTAGTGTTTTTGAAATACGCAGCCATTGGGGAAACTTGATTTTGGATAGTTTGGGCACTGGTTCCTAGGATTTCCTGAGAAGTTTGGGTATTCTGAGGTATGCTAGACCCCCAGACAATGGTGGCTGGTGTGATTTTTAGGGAACGCTTCCTTCGAGTAGGGGGCTTGAGTTTGACAAACCTCCCAGGATTTGGGGAAGACCTAAGTATTCTTTCAAATTTTGCTGGGGAGAAAGACCCAATCCTGCTGAAGGCTTGACTCTTAAAACTATAACTCGGGGAACCCTCAGGAGGTGTAAAATCAGAATCTTGAGAGGGGGACGAGTCCATGCCCTCCTTCTAGAGCCAGTTTCTATTGATGAGGTTTTGCTGACCGAGTCCACCAATAGTCATAAGTTGTCACCAGGTACCAGGGGTACTGGCCAACTCCACCTACAAAGGTTATCTGGGGAATTTGGACTCCCCAGGCCTTCAAGCACCTGGGTGTCAGGTCACGACGCTGCAGGGCTTGGTTGGGAGAAGTGACTTTTTTTGAGGGAGATAGCTGGTTTCTTCAACTCGTTCTCTTTGGAGATTCAATGAGGTGAGGTTTCTCCTAGAATTCTACACTTAGCAAAAAAGAAAAAAGATCCTGCAGGGTTAGAAATACTTCATCTAACTATAGTTATGTTTAAACATTCAAGACATCGATAATACTCTGATATACTACACTAAATACTGAAGAAATACACAACCATCAACTAGTATTTTATCAATAGCGAGGGAAAATAGGTCATTAATCTATTTGACATATCAGAGCAGAAGACATAAAGAACATGAAATAGAAAATACCATTAACTCAGAAGTATGAATGCCAAAAACATCATTGCAAAGAATTCTCCCTTCTTCATTAATGTCTCTTCCAACAAGCACTGGTGCGTAATACAATGGTGGCTCCAGGGGAGTGTCTAACTATTGAAAATAGGACAATGGAGCATTGAGCTCTGCAACTAGAATGAAAAATCACCTTTCTATTACTGTGGATAGCAAAATCATCAATTTTGCCAACCCCTAGAAATGGGCCGATCCTACTATTTATACCCATTCTTTTCTAACCCTAACCCTAACCCTATTTTACATCATGTTTCAATAAAATACAATATCTAGGGGCCAATACTACCTGTGCCACCCTACAAAAGACCTTGAGATGGAATAGGCCTGAATTGTCAGAAGAATGAGACAAGAATATATAGTGGAAGAATCGGCCTTGAGAAGAGAGCCAGGAAGGAGAATGAAGAAATTAGATCCCCGGGGATTGAGGCTGCATGCCTCATAAATGGGAAATGCGGTGCCCTATCTCAAATGCACCAGTGTACCTCTGAACAATGCCTCGAGAAGACCATCCTGTCAGAAAAACAACTATTGAGTCGATGCCCCCTTGATGCAGCCAACTATCTTCTGACAACTTTTATTAACCGCCCCTGAAAGTGACCGGTCGGCCTCAGGGACCGAAACATGGATCACTCGAAAGAATACAAAATTTGGATCTGAGACTCTGGGATCTGGGAGCTTACATTCCCAAAAGAATAAAGAATACCAAATGTTTGGGTTTTCTCCGGCCTCCGGAGAAAACTTAAGGTTGTTTATTATCATTGAAATCCTGGAGGAGGCAAGAGATGCCATCTTTGTCAATATCCCTTAGGGCGGCCCTTCGATACTTAGCCACCTCAATTTGTTCCCCCAAGTTTGGAACATTTTCCTTAAATTCATCAGCCATTTTTGCTGCGTCATGGCCACTAAGTACCATACAAGTTAATCTCATCATTTGGGCACCATCTATTCCCTCTGGGGACTAATATCAGGACTTCATCATTTCATCAAAACTTCCCAAAACCGAATCCTCAGGCGTGCACGTATCTGTATTGAGGGGGCCAGCCCCAAAATTCTTTGTTACAAAAGACTTGTATAAATTAAAAGAATATTTTACTGCATTGATTTTCTCCTATAGAGTCCCCACAAGTTGCTTGGTTACCTCTAATGTGAGGTCAATTCTGGAGTGTTGGGTCCTTACAAAATCAAATGATTCATCCCCCAGAATTCTAGATTCTGAAATCATTTCCTCTCCCGGGCCAAGGAGTTCTTCAAGATCTACCTTCCATGCTTGATAGTTTCTGATATCATCCTCCCATAGGTCAATAAGAGTCTCTGCTTGGTGTAGAACATGTTGGGCCATATATAAGTCTGGGAGGGTGGATACCAGGAAATGCCTGGTGTTTCCTATTTGCAGGGTGACTCACTCGTCGACTACCTGAGCCTTCTTCTTCATTGTTTGCAGGGAGTCTATGTCGCTCTGTGGTAGATCTTCAGATGTGGAAGCTTCTGGAGGGGTAGCGTTGATAGGTCGAGCCAGCTCAGTAAGCAAGCCCATGAGGTTTGTATTTTTTTCCTTTTTCTGTTTTGAGCCTTTGGGCCTCTTTTTCATAACGGGCCTCCACTGCCCTAGCTACCTCCTTCAGCAAGTCCACCTTGCCCTATTTTCCCCTTTTTCCCAGTGATACCTCTACAAAATTGTAATCTCCGGGCTCTGTGGTTGCTTCATCGGCACCTGGGGGAGGTGTCACCATAATGACAATTGTTTCTCCACCTGACCCGATTCGAAGAGAATGAACCATCTGGGCTTTCTTGGTCTTTGGTGGGGCCTGGACCTGAGCCATCATTTTGGCCAGGGATAGAGGAGTTCTGGGAGTGGGTAGAACCTTTCTTTTCCTACTCTCTACTAACTACTGAGGCGGTAGGGGTGGCTTATTTTCCAAAGTCTGCTCTCTTGGCTCTTCTCCAGTGCCCTGTGGTTGCTCTTCCTCAGTGGTGGGGGCCTCATCCATCCCTTTGCCTCTATCTTCTTTGTCAATAATATCCTTAGCAACATTCATCTCCTTAGCCTTTTCCTCTATATATATTGCTTTGTCTGCACTTTTGTTGGCTTCTTCAGGGATTTCTTCTTCGTGTTGCTCTTCTTGTTGCTCGACATCTACCGTCGGGGCTTCTTCTTCTATTAGCACATCCTTTGGCAATAGCGGGGGTACTGGGACAAGATTTAAAGTTTGGGCTACAGTAATTACTTGCCCAAAGGTCACTCCTAGGAGTGGCATTTGGAATGTGGCAGCTGGGGTTACGGTCATTCCTGAAGGTCTAGTTCCCCTAGTAGACGTCGTTTGTTCATCCTACCTTTGTTGGTCCACCCCCAGATTCTGCATCTCCGAAGCCTTAGAGGTAATCTCTGGCTCCGCTATATGTTCCTCTTGCTCTTGTGTAGGCTCTTGTTCCACAGCTTCCTATTCCGCAGCTGGGACTTCTACCTCTATTTTTTTGGTGTCCCCCTGCAGGTTCCCAAACTCGTCGTTTGCAAAGACATCATCAAATTCCTCCTGCGAGGGTGGACTAGCTGGGAGCTCGACAAGCTCTGTTTGTCTTTCTGGCCTCAGGGAAGTAGAAGAGAGGATCTCTACTTGTGGGGCCTAGGAGGTACCCAACCCCAGCTCTGCCTTAGGCTTTTGGTTAAGCCTCTTCTTTCTTCGGGTAACCAAGGGTGGCCCCACATCCCTTATTGCTACTTGCTCAGTTGGATCCACCCCCGTCGCCTTTACCATTAAGGCTGCCAATGATGGGGAGGAAGGGGATGAATTGGCTTGGCCATGAGCAATGGAGTGGCTAGTCATGTGATTAACTTCTCCCTCATTTGTTGGGAGGCTGCCACTGACTACTTTATTTATTCTTTTATGGGGACTTCTTGCACAGTAGGGGTTGTATCTATTCTTTTTCCTTTATCCACTCCCTGCAAAGAAGTCTCGGCCCTCGGAGTTAATTTTGGTGCTGGCTAGGCTTCTCGGCGGGTACTACCGGGGCACACCTTCTTGAAGTAGGCATGACTTCACTCGACCACCTCATGGGGGAAGTCCTTAATTGTTGGTCCCTCCTAGGCATCCCAATTTACCAGTGGGAGGGTCATTATATCGATCCCCTTTGCCTTGTACTAGGGATCGATAGTGGGGCCAGCATCTGAGAAGTCCTCCAAGAATCTCTGGAGCTTCAACCTTTCCATCATGCTTGCCATCATCCTGACATAGTGACGGCTCTGCACCTTTATGCCATCTTGGAAATCTTCCCAGAAATCCTCCATATGATAGTGATGGGGCTCTAAAGCCCAGGGAAGTGTCGCCGCAATCTTTCTGTGTGGATCAAAATTTTTCCGCGCCAAGTAGAATTCTTCCAAGTTGTAGCTTTTTAGCTTGTTATCCACCTCTTTTGTGGTGGCCAGGCTGCATGAGTAGTTCTTGCAGTATTCCAAGAGCATGATCTTTTCCCCACAGTGTTTGGGCAACAAGTAGGGTTTCCCAGAGAAGCCAGTGACCCTAATATAAGTGTGCTATTGGAATTGGATGTAGTAATGTCCATAGCTCTGGACCAAATTCATCACCTCTGTGGATAGGCAGTATCCTACATCCTGGGTGGGTGTGAGTAGGTGATAGTAAATGAACGCATCATTTACTCAGAAAAAACTTGGGAAGCTGGCCTCCCATTGAACCTGCAGGAAATGGTCCCACGGTGCCTTTTGTCCCAGGCTAATCCCAAGCATGCCGTCTATAAGTAGCCCATGGGCGTGGGGCCTCTACTATGACAGGGCCTAGAAAACATAAGAACTCATGTAAAATTTCTTCTTCCTGGCCAGCTGGAGGAACTGGGAGTCAACATGGTTTGAAATTATAGCTGCCCAGTCAAAGCATATTCCTTTGGTGGAGATGCCAAGGAGGAAGTAATACATCCATTTGTCAAATTCTTGGGCAGAGGGCTGCCCAAAGACCTGAGCCAACGCTTTCATTCCAATCTGAATGCTCTCTTTGAACTTAGACTTGGGAATTTCTATCTTCATCCTCTTAGGGTCCCTCTTCGGAATCTTGAGCCAGTGAACATTCATGTATATCCGGGCGGCCTCCTCCAACTGCATGAATTGGGCCAAGGCATCTTCCCTTGTAACCATAGAAGCCTTTTCAAATTGAGGGATCCCCAGACCCGCCTAGAATGTGTCAGGTCGAGGGATACCAGAGGAGTAGGGTACCCGGTGGGTTCTACGACCGCGAGCATAACAGCCCAAACAAAAGAGTTGCAATTGGAAACCATTGTCAGCATAAGCTCCAGAGATTGTACAGAGCACAAGAAACAAGCTGCCTTAAGGATCCCAGAGTCCCCAATATTAATGGCCAGTTGATTTTCCAGCCTATCGCTGGATGTACATTATTTTCACTAAGGCCTACATTTCTGGCCATGTCCCGACACTGGTGTCGGTAATGAGTTGAACTTTAGACTCAATCTTTGAGCCTAGGATAACACCATCCTACACAAGCTTCATGGTTAGGGGCAACTTCTCCAGGGCCCTTTCCCTTTTGGATTTAACTGTCGCCCTGGTAGCCATCGTGGAAGGTAGCTCTAGACTTCCGGGTGGAGGGGATGCAGATGCTTCAGACATGTTTGGAAGTGTACTCTGGAATCTTGCAAGGAAAAGTGACCATCAAAACGTATTAACAAATAAATACTCCAGGGTGTAGAGATCTTACCACCGTGATGCCTGATTTTCCTAAAAAGTTAGTTTCAAAAAAAAGAGTCGAAAAGCACATGCATTATATGAACTTAAGATTGACTGAACATCCAGGTCTAGGAATTTTATCGCGTTTGGTAAAGACACGGGATGGATGATGGTAGGAGACCTGGAGCCTAGAGAAGTAGCCATTGGTGAGGATGTGTAAAAAGGAAAAATGTCAAGCCCACGTGGGTGTCACATGTATAGGTAATAAATAGGAGTTATGGTGATGACGATAGAGCCAACTGTCTGAATGCACAAAAAGTGAAGGCCACTTGGATAGATTTAAATACACACATGGGACATAAATGAGGGTCTAGCTAGTTTTATGGAGGAGAGAGAAAATTGTCTGTTTGAAACCGGCCGAGAGCCGAGTTTCAAACAGGTGGTATTCTGCTCCTGAAATGAGTTTACAGGTGGAAAACCAGCGACACAGGCAACTCGACCATCTTGCCAAGCTGCCCAAAAGGATATACATAAGATACATGAAGAGAAAAGGGATATATGCATGGGGAACGGGAGGATATACAACAAATATACACTAGAATTTACACATATACACCATGGAACAACATCCGCAGGAAACCAGGCAAAGCATGAAATATATGGCTTTCTACATTACTTACAAGCCAACCACCCCTACACAGAGGGCAGACAACCCTCTAGCAGAGCCAACCCACCAATGGGTGGCAAAACTAGAAAGACAAAACAAATAGAATTGAAAGACAACAAAAAAATGTAGAGGGAACACCAGACAAATGAAAAACCATAGGGAAAAGAGACACCAACCTGAGAATGCTGAAAGGTGGAGAAAAGGAGTCACCATGGAAACTCTACAATAGCTACAGCTGCCAAATGATCACAACCCACCACCACAAATCACTCACAATCACCTAAAAAGGATGAAAGTATTTAGCACTGATTATCGTTAATTCTCTGCAAATCTCTCTGAAATCGCTCTGAGTGCGTGAGTGTTTTAATCATAGTAAATGTAAAAATGACAGATAACTTATATTTATACCTGCGATAAAAAGGTGATCCACCTCCTTCCGGCAATCTCTGGATAGACAAACCTCTAGGTCTCGGGCCCGGGGATTCCTGCAACAATCACCTTAAGAACATCGTGGCAAAGAAACCCGGAGTCCGTAGTCTGGCTCCCAACAAAGAACAACCTCTGGGACTGGGGTCCTGGATATGAGAAACCAACCAAACAAAACACGATAGTGGGGAAGAAAACCCTGGAGAAAGGAAACAAAAGGAGAAGGACAAGGCAAGAACCACAAGCAAAAACAACACAAAAGAAGGAAAAGAAAGGAAGAAAAGAAGAAAAAAAAGGGGGGACCCAACATTTTGCACACAAAATGTAGGGACGGGGATGCAAGGCATAGAAAATAGACTCACCAACTCATCCTCATTCATGCAATCAACATCAACATCAATAGTTTTGTCTTTACTTGCCAATAATAAGATAGAAGATGTGTCAATTTCAGTTTTGACTTCAACTTTTTCTTCTTCTTATTTCTACTCTATTTATTTATGTTCTTCCTCCCTCTATTCTTCCTCTCTCTATTCTTCCTCTTTCTTTTCTTCATCCTTAGCCACTATATTGTCAATGTTTCCTTCAAATGGATAATTTTCATCATGTGAAGTGTCAAGAGTCACGGGCATACTAGAGACATGGAAATCTAGTTGCATATCATCTTCACTCTTCTCAACAGTTGCCTCGACTATTTTGGAACTCTCTCCCTATCATAAAGGTGTAAGCATTATAGGTTTAGGAGGTGGAGTCTTCTCAGGAATAGTAGCCATTAGTATCTAATCTAATACTCTCTCAATCTCTTTATAGTAACTTCTTCATATTTTCTTGCCATGATTTTTACTAGCCTTTTCTTGGTCTTTAATATAGGTTTCAGCTCACCAAATATTCTATCTCTCTCTTGCATAGAAATTACAAGTAACATGTTTTCAATTTCTTGATTCCTAATAGTCTCATCTTCAATATGTGCTAGTTGTTTTCTTATTTCCAGTCTGCCATACAACTCTTCAAGTACACTGCCCTCTATCTCTAATAGATTTTTCTTGAAAACAAGTAAGTGATTTACTACAATATCTTCAATCATAAGTTTATCAGTTTCATCATACCTGTCATAGTACTTGTTTATTGAAACTATCTTCCCTTTCTCAATAGCTCTCTTTTCAATTATCTTCAAGTCTGGTTTCCATACTTGTCTGTCACTTTTGGCTTTCTTCTCTTCTCCCTCATTCCTCTATACTTTAGGAGGTCAATCTGGTTTGGTGGATCTAGTGCTTCTTTGAGGTACAATCTTGATCGCCTCTTCTTGTGATGTCTTCAGTGGTGGTAATATCAATAATAGTAGAAGGTAGACTAGCTACCATCACAACTTCAAGATGTGGAAGGGTTGCAGTAGAAGAACTTGCCAATCTAGAAGAACATTTTTCTAACTTCTTCTTTACTTCCTTCAACTCATCCTCAGTCAATCCTACCTTAATACCACATTCATGAATAATGTTGTCTACTTTCCTTTTCCTCAAGCCTCTGGTCTGTTCCTCTCTTACCTTAGCTGATTTTTCTTCATAAGTGCCCCATCTCTCCTCAGATGTATCCACTTCAGATGCCAGAACATGTTCGACTTGCATAGTTAAGACTTCTGAGATAACCTCATATCCCATAGGATAACACCATTTCTTCCTCAGTATAACTGCTTCAAAACATACACAGACTATCTCAACCATAAAACATATTGTGTCCTTATATTTTTCAAATAAGTCTTTAGGAATCCCGTATCTCTCTTTCATCTGCCTCTGAAGAATCTTAATCATACCAAATAGTTCTCCACCAACCCATGTGCTATTCTATCTTTGGTATCTCTCAGAAAGCTTAATACCAATAGGTATCCCTTCTCTCCAACCACATGGGTGCATGCCTGGAAACTTATGCTCAATGTGAATATACATGTAGACTAATAGTGAACCAAATCCGAAGGTTTTAGACTTGTCTTTCTTTATTAACTTGACATTCTACAAAAAACTATAGTGTCAATACTTCGCTTAGTTTATACTTAGTATTTTATTTCACAATTCTATAAGTCATCATAATGACTCCTACAGATACTAAATTAGGTCTACTACTATAGTGAAATTTCTATCCAAGTATCATAACAATCAATCTCACATCCTACAGATAAATCTCATTCACTGTCATAGCTTGCCTATCTCATTTTGAGTGTGTTAGGGTTTCAACTTGTTTCTTTACATGCTTCTCTACCACATGGATGACTCAAGTATTATCCATTCCAGTGGTCTCATGTATCATTTGAATACAAATCTTTATAGGTTGTTAACCTATCCAGATAAACTAATCATGAACTCTGCTCATAAATATTTTAAACCATTACTCTTTATTGAATTTGTATAAGTCTAGAATTTTCATAATGTTTAACTCATCTCTAATTTTTCCATTATCAGTCATGTACTCCATTTTAGTAGAAATTTCATCAACACCTAGTATGTCATATTTGCAATGATTATATGCCCTAATGTCTTCTACATGCAAGACATCTTGCAAGATCTGGGAAAATGCTCCTTCAGGGTCGTCTCCACACAACTTAAAAGGACATTTCTTGAATTTTTATCTAGGTTGATCCAAAAAATCATAAATCAAATGTGCATACATAGCTTCTATATATGTAAATTATGTAAATACCTTTTACACGCTTAATTTTGAGTATTCGCTATGATCGATCACACATTATGGCTATTAGATAGTCCTTCACTCTCTGATATCTGATCTCCTTAGGTTGCTTCTCTTCAAATGTTAAATAAATATGAATCTCATAAGTCCTTTATTCATTCCTAAGTGTAAAATTGCACATTACATAATACACTTAACATTGTACACTATCCATTCAATTACAAATCCCGCGATCTCCAAATATACATCGTTCGATGTTGCGCTCTTAGATATACATTCCATGATGTCAGCCAATATCATACCTAAGCTCACTAGAGCTTAATCCACATAATTAGGGGTTGTATATATTCTTCTATGCTCATCCAATTCTCCCCCTAAGGCCATGCTTGACCATTCAGGTTGACTCTACTTTGCTAGAATCAGGCAAAGATCTAGTAGCATCTATTGTCTTTCCCTAAACTAATATCTCACTTGTCTCTTTGATTTTCCATATCTTACCATTGTTGTTATCTTCTGCTTTCTTGAAAAAACTGTCAAAATCACTCTTGAGTTCTGCAAGACTTTTACCAATATCATTGTCATTCTTCTTTGTATTCATAGGAGGTGGTCCTCTTCTATTATTTACTCTATTATACCTGCAAAACTTCACTATATGACCTGGATTATTTCATTTGTAACATATAGGAGGTCTTTTGTCCTGATTTACTTGCAGCTTACAATACTTCTCAATGTATCCAATTTTATTGCATTTGTAACATGTGATCTTAGATGTTGATTCTCCTCTAGTATTTTCTTGTCTGTATCTATTCTAGTTAGGTTTCTTGCATTCTATCTTCTTGTGCCCATATGCATTGCAGTTAAAACAATAACTAGAAATTTTTTTGAAAGGGGCATTACCTCTGCAATCTCTTTTCATGTGTCAAAACTTGTTACAACCAAAACATCTACCTCTGAAAGGTATGATTTTTTATTTAGGTTCTTCAAGAGTAGGTTTTTTTGCATCAATCTTCACATCTAGTTTCTCTTCTTTATGCTTGGAACATTCAGCTTCATTGAAGCCAATACTAGTCATATCTCCTTTAAGTTTCTATTTATCTCTTTTTTCATCAATCAAGTCACTTCTCATGTGAAGTTTCTCAATGTGTTTCTTTGTCTCAACAAGTTCACCCTTTATGATCTAATTGTATTTCTCCAATTCTAGATACTTGTTCTTGTAATGGTTAACCTCATTCTTCATTTGTTCCATCAGAACATTAGCATCTTTTAAAGTCTCTTCAGTCTTGATCTTAGCATTCTTTTTTTGTTGAATCTCTTTAGCCATCATTTCATTTTCAAGCTTCAAGGCATCATTCTCTTGTTCAAGTTTCTTTATCTAATCTTAACTATCATTGTATGAATCTTCTTTTATCTAAACCATAAGATCTTGTCTCTAATTCATGGAAAGTTCAAGTTGATCCTTAATTTTCTTGATGAATCCATCAACTCTCCTTAATTTGAATCTCAAGTCATCATTTTCTGCTTTTTCTTTATCAAGGTCTGCAAGTGTAGCTTCAAAGTTCTCTTGCAAATTATCTGAATCCATTATGATCTCCCTTAAGTTTTTAAGATTTCTCTCCAAGGGCCAAAAGCTCTGATACCAATTATTAGGATTAAGTAATACTAAGAGGGGGGTGAATTAGTATTACAACACTTAAAATAAACTTTAAACCAATTCCACATAAACCATAAACTTGTTGAAATGAAAAGAGCATAAACAAATAACACAGAACTCATAACACCATTATTTTTTGTCGAGGAAACCCTGGCCAAGGGAAAACCCCGGTGGGGATGGTACCCACAAGCATGCACTAAAGTATAATGTCCCTATTAGGAGACCTATCCCTATTAGGAGCTGAATATTACATAGTACAATTCCTTGTTAGAGGAATACAACCATGTTAAAGGTATACAACACCCTGTTAAGGGCCAACTAAGCTTACAACTCTTACAAAAAAACTTTTGTTACAAATTTTTCTTCAATAATGAGCAAAAACAAGCATCTTCAATGATTAGATGGTTCTATTCATGGTTCTCCAATGATCTATGTCATCCTTTTCTCTTCCATTCGCACATACACATATATTCACTCTTCAATCTTCCATATCTTCGCTTTTCAAAAATTATTTATATATATATATATATATATGTATGTATGTATATATATATATATGTATATATATATATATATATATATGTATGTATATATATATATGTATATATATATATATATATATATATCTTTCTTTTTACCAAGTTGGCTCACTTAACCAAAATTACACAGTCGGTTCTCAATACAAAATATAAGTAATAGTGCAAAGAGTAAATACAAGTTTGGAGCTCATTCACAACCAAAATATAGATTATCCACAATAATAATCCAACTTAGCTTTCCAGGAGTCCACGACATACTCCCCAAATCAGCGCTACTATTCAACTGCTCTATTTTGATATTTTGTTGTTGTCGCCTATCTTCAAATATCTCTAACTCTCTGTAATTGTCACCAAAATCAAATTGATCTTAGATTTAGGTCATAAATACCCCATAGTATCTTCCTCTAATCTCTCTCATGTTAACTCATTGATCTCAATCTTTGATACCCAAAATAACTTTGTATTTATGCTTCTGTACTTAGTCGATTCCAGAACTGAATCACCAAAACTTAACTTCAATTCAATCGATAAATATGCCAGATGTGTTGCTAGAAATGACAACCAAAAAGTGATTCATAACATAAAAAAATTATCACTTTCCAACACCAAGCTCATATTTTCTACTTCATCCTTTCATTGAAATACAATAGGTATTGGGAGAAGTTTGTTCATAGTATTAACTACTCCAGTGATTACCTTAGTCTTCTTATCTCCTTTCTGCTCAGATCTTTATTTTTTTTTTGTTAATGTGATGAAAGATAGTCTCATCAACTGATCTTCATACATATTGTCAACATCAGTACTTACAGGTTTATCCTTACTTTCCAACAATAGAGTAGTTGATGTTTTAGGTTCTTGTTTTACCTCAACTCTTGTCTCTTCCTCTTTTGTTGCATCTATCTCACTTCTCTATTTAGACTCAACTTTCTTCTCTTCCTCTTTCTATTCTTCCTCTTTATGTTCTTCCACTTCATCGGCCACTATTTTTTCAATATTTTCTACAAATGGGTTCTTCTTATCAAGTGAAGTGTCAAGGGTTACAGGCACACCAGAAATATAGAAATCTGGTTGCATGACATCTTCATTCATCTCAAAACTTACCTCAGATGTCTTAGAACATTCACCAATTCCTATAGGTGTAGGAATAGTATGTTTAGGAGGTGGAGTGTTCTCAAGAATATCACTCATAAGTATTTGATCCAATGCTTTTTGAGTCTCTTCTAAAACTTCTTCATACTTCCTGCCCATAATTGTTACTAATATTTCTTTGGTTCTCAATAAGGGTTTAAGTGCATTAAGTATTATTTCTCTCTCTTGTATTGAAACTACTGGCAACATGTCATCAATAGATTTATTCCTAATAGCCTCATCTTTAATGTGTGCAAGTTGTTTCCTTATTTCCAGTCTACCATATATTTCCTCAGGTATACTTCCCTCTAACTCTAATAGATTCTTCTTGAAATAAAGTAAATGATTTACTACTATGTCTTCAATCTTTAGTTTATCAGATTCCTCATACCTATCATAGTATTTTCTCATAGAAACAAGCTTACCATGATCAATATCTCTCTTCTCCAACATCTTAAAATTAGGCTTGTACACATTTCTATCACTTATGGTCACTTTCTCAGTTTTCTTCTCTTCTCCTTCAGTCCTTTGTTCCTTAGGAGGTGAATTCGGTTTAGTGGATGTTGTGCTTCTTCGAGGTACTAGCTTTACTACCTCTTCCTATGATGTCTTCTATGGTGGTGAAGGGGTGGTTACATCAATTATTATAGAAGGTGGAGTAGTTACCTGCTTAATCTCTGGAGGTGGAAAGGTTGCAGTAGTAGTGCTTGACAATCCAGAAGATCTTTCTTCTATCCTCTTCCTTACTTCTCTCATCTCTTCTTTTCTTAAACCCGCCTTAGCTCCACAGTCATCAATAATATTTTCAACTTTTCTTTTCCTCATCCCTCTAGTCTATTCTTCTCTGACTTTAGCTAATTTTTCTTCATAGGTTCCCCATCTCTCCTTAGATGTATCTACTTCAGATGCCAACACATGTTCAATCTGCATAGTTAGAACTTTTGAACTAACTTCATAACCTATAGGGTAACACCATTTCTTCCCAAGTAAAACTTCCTCAAATCATACACAATCAGTTTCAACCATGAAGCAAATTGTATCCTTGTATTTCTCAACTAACTCTTCAGGAATTGTGACTCTTTCTTTCATTTGTCTCTAAAGAATCTTGATCATGCCAAATAGTTCACCATCAACCCATGTGTTGTTTTGTCTTCGGTAGCTTTATGATACACTAAATACCTGTAGGTATCCCTTCTCTCCATGATCTAGGGTGCATGCCTGGAAAATTGTGCTCAATGTGGATATACATATGAACTAGGAGTGATCCAAATCTGAAGGTCTTAGATATATCTTTCTTAATTAGTTTTACATTTTCCAAGAATTTTTGTGCCAGAACCTCGCATAGGTTATATTTATTGTTTTCTTTTACCATCTTGTAAGTCATCATAATGACTCCTATAGAAACTGAATTAGGTCTACTATTGTATTAGAATATGTATCCAAGTATCATAGCAATCAATTTGACATCCTGTAAGAAAATATCATTCACTGTTATAGCTTGTCTGTCCCATTTAGAATGTGTTAGGGTTTTGACATGTTTCTTTATGTTATTATTAGAGATAGGGATAACTCTAGTGTTGTCTAACCTAGTTATCTCATGAATCAATTGATTTCATATCTTTATAGGTTTCTCTTCTATCTAGATGAAATGATCACAAACTATGCTAAGTAAGATTTTGAACCATTTCTCTTCGCTGAACTCATATAGATCCAATATTTTCATAATGGTAAAATCATCTATGTGTTTGTATTCCTCCTTCATTTTTGTATTATCAAACATGTATTCCATTTATGTATAAATCTAATCAACACCCAATATATCACACTTGCAATGAATGTATTCTCTAATATCCTCTACATGCAAGACATCTTGCGGTGTCTGGGAAAATGCTCCTTCGGGGTCATTTTCACAAGACTTAAATGGATGTTTCTTGAATTTGTATCTAGGTCTATCTACAACATCATAAATCAAAGTTGCATCCATATCTTCTATATGAGTAGATGATGTAAATACCTCAATTATGATAAATTGTGAATTCCCACTTTGATCAATCATGCAATTTAGTTGTTAGATAGTCTAATGCTTTCTGATATCTATTCTCCTTAGTTTTCTGCTCTTCAAATAGTGAAGAAATAGGTATCTCAGATGTCCTTTTATTCATCATTAAGTGTAAAATGCACATTACCCAATATACTTCACATCATGCATTCTCTTGTCAATTTTAAATCTCGCGATCATAAAGTATGCATCGTCTAATGTTGTGCTCATAGATATAAGTTTATGATGTCTACACATATCACAACTAAGCTTTTTTAATCTTACTCCTCAGAATTAGGGGCTGGATATAATCTTTTTTTCTCATCTAATTCTCCCCCTAAGGGCATGATCGGTCATTTATATTGATTCCACTTTGTTAGCATCATGCAAAGATCTAGTAGAATCTATTGTCTCTCCTTGAACCAATATCTCATTGGAATATTTGACTCTCCATACCTTACCATTGTTGTTATCTTCTTCTTTCTTGAAACAATTGTTAAAATCACTCTTGTATTCTGCAAGACTCTTACCAGTATCACTTTCATTCTTCTTTGTATCCATAGGAAGTGGTACTCTTCTATTATTTACTCCATTATACATGAAAAAATTTTCTATATGACCTCGATTGTTACATTTGTAGCATATAGGAGGTTTTCTCTCCTGATTAACTTGAAATTTACAATTCCTTGCAATGTGTCCAAGGTTATTACATTTGTAACATGTGATCTTAGGTGCTGATTTTTCTCTGGTGTAATCTTGTTTGTATCTAGATTGATCAGGTTTCCTGCATTCTTCTTTCTTGTGCCCATATGCATTAAAATTAAAAAAATAACCAAATTTTTTTTTTAAAGTGGTATTACCTTTGCAATCTCTCTTCATGTGTCCAAACTTGTTACATCCAAAACATATACCTCTGAAAGGTCTAATCTATTCTTAGGTTCTTCAAGAATAGGGTTTTCTTCATCAATCTTTGCATCAAATTTTTCTTCTTGATTCATAGAACATTCAGCTTCATTGAAGCCAATACCAGTCATATCACCTTTAGGTTTATGTCTGTCTCTTTGTTCATCGATCTAGTCACTACTCATGTGAAGTTTCTCAATTTTTTCTTTGTCTCAAAAAGTTCACCTTTTATGATCTGATTATATTTCTCCAATTCTAGATACTTGTTCTTGTAATGGTCAAGGTCAATATTCATTTGTCCCATCAAAATATTAGCATCTTTCAAAGCTTCTTCAGTATTTTTATTAGCATTCTTTTCTTGTTGAATCTCTTTAGCCATTGTCTCATTCTTAAGGATCAAAATATCATTTGAAAAGTTCAAGCTAATCCTTTAGTTTCTTGATGAATCCCTTAGCTTTTCTTAAATTGAATCTCAAGTCACCATTTTCTGCTTTTTCTTTATCAAGGTCTTCAAGTGCTTCTTCAAAATTCTCTTGCAAATTTTTTAAATCCAGTCTGATCTCCCTTAAGTTTTTAGACTTTCTCTCCAAGGGACAATAGCTTTGATAGCAATTGTTAGGATTGATTAATACTGATAGGGGGTGAATCAGTATTACAACACTTTAAATTAAACTTAAACCAATTCCAAATAAACCATAAGCTTACTAAAATGAAAAGAACATAAAAAATAACATAGAACTCATAACACCACTATTTGTTTTCGAGGAAACCCTGGCCAAGAGAAAACCCTGGTGGGGATGGTACTCACAAGCATGCACTAAAGTATAGTGTCCCTGTTACAAGACCTAGCCTTATTAGGAGATGAATATTACATAGTACATTTCCTTGTTAAAGGAATAACAACCCTATTAAAGGTATACAACACCCTATTAGGGGCCAACTAAGCTTACAACTCTTAGAACAAAAATCTTTGTTACAAAGTGTTCTTAGTAATGAACAAAACAAGCATCTACAATGCATAGATAGTTCCAGTCATAGCTCTTCAATGATCTTTGTCAACCTCTACTCTCGCATCTTCCATTCACATACATAAATATCCTTTCTTATCTCCTCATGATGTATCTTTTCTTTTACAAAAAGTCTTCATATATATATATATATATCATCAAGTTAGCTCTCTTAATTATTATTACATTGTCGGCTCTCAATACAAAATAGAATTAATAATGTAAAGAGTAATTACAAAGTTGGTGCTCTTACATAACCAAAATATAGGTTATCCAAAATCATAATCTAACTTATCTTTCCAAGAGTCCACGACATACTCCTTGATTCATCGCTACTTGTTCAACTGCTTTGTTACGTTCACTAGTAAATTTATTCCATATTTTTTACGCGAGTTTGTCAATTTTTCGATACATATTGGTCAAATAAATGACCACTATTGTCGTCAGATTTTTCTTGTCGCAAATTGCCACATTTGGTATATCCATCGTATGACCGATGACCTAAAGGTCAGAAAATGAGGGTTGTAATAGAGATGTTGTTTTCTTCTTTCACCCTGATCCCTTTTCACAGTCTACCACTTTTGTGAATAATCTACGATGAGAATCCTATACAAATGAGGAATCAGTCAACGAAAGGGTGTCAAAACATCGTTGGTGGTTCGACGATGCATTCACAATTTGTATAAGATTCTCATCAACTGTCACTGTCATGCAGGTAAAAAAGCGACTATTTTTTTTTTTTTTTAAATTATTTCACTTGAAAATTGTAAGATCTAAATTTGGAGGCTTCATTGCCCTAGATCTCCTAAATAAGATTTGTATAATGAAGGGAAATCCTATGTCAAAATTCAGGATATTACATTTAATTATATTGATCAAAAGGGATGGAAAAGAGAATGTAAAGAATGATGTAATAAGATGCCTACCTCATGACATAGCAGATCTGGAAAAACTTATTTTCTGAGTTCCGTAGACTGTTTCTAGAAATGTCGATAGTTGATCTCGAACCAGAATGCAGAGACAAACAAAAATCAAAAATCTTTTTTTATTTTGATGTCATCTTATGAAAAGGTTGACCCTGTACCACTTTTGACAACGCTATCTACATAGATCCAAAAGTGTCCCTATTTTCACAGTCTGAAAGAGATTTGAAAAGGGTATCCAGATCTAGCCTCGGATCCTCTGTCCTACACCTGCAAATATCTAAAAAGGGGTTTTGGGGTGGCTATATATAGTTTTGCCTTAGTCAAACCCCCATTTTGGTGGTTTCCACCTCCACAAATAGCCGAATATATAGAATATATATTGTGTGTGTGTTGCTCTTTGGAAAGAGTCTTTTGAACATGCAATATCAAGATATAATCTTCTAGATTAACAATCCTAACATAACATGGAAATGAGAAAGCAATGCATAGATTTGAATATGATAAAGAAAGAATACCAAGCCCCCAAGGCTAAAGTATTCCTATCAACTCACAATCCGTAATTTCTACCTCATGATAATGTCCTTTGAATGCTTGAAGGTTGAAAATGGTAGATCTAAAGAGAAAGCCTTCTTGCTTCAATGAAGATCTATAATAACTTGTCTTTGAAGAATGATTTGATTTAAGATGATGATATGTCCTCCTATATTTTCCTTCTATATCATCCTCTTACTTTCTTGCCTCACTATTTCATCATGCCATCATATCATGTCCTCTCATGTCATGTCCTCCGTCTCCTCTCATGATCAAATGAAGGAAAAAGAGAGTGTTTATATAGAGATTTCAATATAGGTCTCCTAGGGAAATGAAATGGATCCAAATCCAAATCTCACCTTGAATCATGGTCTAATCACAATTTCCAACCAAGGAGGGAACATAATAACTTGAATATCAGAGAAAACACTTCTGCATCTGAACCCGGGGACCTATTTCATGTTTCGGACCCCGATAAGCTCCGGATCTGGAAACAAGAACCAAAACCTGTCAGGGGATAGGGTCAACCTTGGCCCTATCCTAGGATAGGGTTGACCTCAGCCCTATCCTGAGATTTTAGGTAGGTCAGCAGGATGTGACAAAAAGGCTCCCAAGTCAATTAGGGACCTAGGAAGGTGGGGGAATGAGTCAGGATGTTAAGAAGGCCTAAAAGGCCTAGAGAGAGAGAAAGATGAGGCCTAGGAGGACCAATACATAGGTCCTACCTAGAAAGAAGAGCCATGGAGAGGAAAAATCTAGGAGGATCCATAAGATCCTAACCCTAATCTCACCTAAACATGTAAAAAAATGCAAAT
>MU224097.1:2662231-2705785 GCA_018584345.1 Thuja plicata | reverse complement strand
TCCAACATATCATTTTGTTTAGTTGATTATTTTGTTCATTCATACTAATTATAATTGCAATAAAAGCAACATACTAATGTAGACAACATCTCAAATCAAATTGAAAAATGACTATTGTCAATATACAGTACAAAACCTAAAAGGAGGTAGCATCAAACATAATAAATGTCAAACACTCAACTTTGTATTGTGAAAATTTGAAATACTCAATTTTTCTCTTTTGTTAATGTTTTGTATGGAATCTGGTGCCAAAATAGCACCTCACAAGTCCAAAATACTAGGTTGGGTAGATACACTTGATACACTACTTCAATATTAAAAAAAATCCAAATTTCATAATTCATGTTTTGTCTTGTTGCCTAGGTGAGAGAATTCAACGCTTCATTTTTTTGGATTCATCTAGAACTCACTTTGGATATTTCTACAAAATTTGTTTTTTTTTTATTGGGGAAATTAGTGCCTTGTCATCGATCTCCATGAAATATGGATAGATAGAGGATAGAAAGGTTTTCTCAATGCTATCAAAATATCTGTTGCATGCAGACACTTGCACCATTTCTACAATCTAGCTAAATCAGTTATACTTTCATAATTCTTTGTGAGGGTAAGGAAATATTCAAAAATGGTGTGGTTGCAAGGACAACTTTGATAGATTTGAGAAGCAAATGTTAATAGAAATTTACATTGTTGGGTCTTTTAGTATATGTCTGATATAACTATCTTACCTATTACCAGTTGGTAATTATACTTGGTAATTACCCTATTTAATGGAAATGTATAAATACTCCTTATGTTATTAGATCAATATTTCAAATATTAATTTTGTTCCAACACTATCAGCCAAAAAAATTGCAACATTCACTGGCCAAAATTAGTTGAACATCAATGCATTGCACTAACATCTAAGTACAAGCCAAATGAACTGTTGGAATGATAGTATGTCATGAGATAAATACAAAAATTACATTAACTAACTTTGAAGGCTAAAGAAACACAAAAATCAAAAGACTCAAGTTGGGATCAAGAGAGAGATAAGGCCAAGGCAAGGGTCAAATGAACCTAAAAACAACACCAAGGGTTACATAAATTTAAATGAGCCCAAAACATAACATGATAATGGTAGGGTATGTAATTTTTAATAATACATTTTTCCCCTATGTTAGCACGCTACTAACATTAGATGATAAGTACAAATATCAAATAAATAAAATTAAATATCATCAAAAGTAGAGAACCGTTATATGAATTATGGTTATTTCATGTTTGTAAGTCATCTTGTGATTGTGAACTATTTTCTTCCATCATCATGCTCAGAACCGAGATAAAAAGAAACAAGGGCTACACGCAGCTGGAGTCCCTGCCTTAGGTAGGGGAGTAGAAGAAAGTGTCAGCAATGCTATCTTTGTAAAATATAGGCATGTGGGGATGGGAAAGCCTATCTAGCAGTGGTTAGAATAAAGGGCTTACAGTTAGCTTAACATTCTTCTATTCCTTACATGGTTGTGTTGATGGGGGTTTGTGACTGGGTCTGCCAACAGATGTAAGTTGTCACCGGGTACCAGGGTACCAGCCAACTTCGCTTGTAAAGGTTGTCCACAGAAATGAGATTCTCTGGGCCTTCAAGCACGTGAGAGTTGGGTCTTGATGGTGGAGGAGCTAAGTTGGGTGTTGTGACTATTTTTTTTGGGGGGATAGTTGGTTATCTTGGCTCATCTTCTCCAGGGATTTAGGTAAGTAGGGTCTCCTACAAGCGTTCATTAATCATCAAATAAACTTCAAAATATATGCCAAGGTTAGAAGTATTCCATCTATCTATAGTAATGCAAATACATTCAAAACATCAACCAAGCTCTAACATGCTACACTAAAATACTGAATGCGCGCACAACCATCAGTTCATACGTATTCAATAGAGAGGAAAAAGAAGGTCGTTAATCTACTTAAAACATTAGAGCAAGGGACATAAGAAATATACAACACAAAAAGTATTAAGTTAGAGATCGAGATACCAACAATAGCATTGCCAGAATCCTTCTTTCTCCATTAATAGTGTTCCAGCATCACTGGTGAGTACTGAAAGCTTCTAAAGACTAAGGAGCATTGAGCTCTGCAACTATGAGAACTGAGAACTAAAAATGCTATAGCTATGGACTGCAAAATCATCAATTTCACCGACCCTTGGAATGAGGTTGGAATTATTATTTATACACAAATTGCCCTAAAATTAACCTAACTTATTTTACACTCAACCAATAAAATTCAATTTATACTGGCTACTACTACTTGCACCACACTACAACAATCTTGGGAAGAGAAGAGGTCTGACATGTCAAAGAAATGAGACAAGAAAGGAGGTATGGAAGAATCATCCTTGAGAAGAGAGCTAGAGGGAGAATAGAAGAAATCTGATCCCCTAGGGATTGAGGCTACATGCCTCATTAATGGAGAAGTGGTTCACCGTCTCCGATGCGCCAGGTGTTATGTTGCAGCGGCACCTTGGGAAGACCACCTGTCAGAATCATCTTTGAGCTGATGTGCCTTGTTGGAGTCACCTAAATTATGACATCCTTATTAACTATCTGACAATGACCGATTGGCTCTGGGGAACTTGGACACAGGTCATCCAAAGAATACAAAATTGTGGATTTGGAACTCTGAGATCCGGGAGTTTAAGCTCAAAGAATAAAGAATAAAACATATGCATGGTTGATGGAATTCTCCAGACTCCAGAGAACCTTACTGTTCCTTACTATTTTTGAATGCTTCCAATACTTGGCTTATGCCTTCTTTGTCTATGTCCTTAATGCTATCCCATCGACTGTGAACAACCTCCAACTTTTCCTCAGCCTCTCTGGCCCCATTTCAGAACTCATCTACCATCTTCACAACATCATGTGCCTGAATCATCATCTTGGATAATCTTGATAACCTACCCTGATCAAAATCTCTAGCAAATGGATATAGGGATTCCATCATTTCATCAAATTTGCTAAGGATTTAGTCCTCCGGGGTGCATGTCCTAGTGGTGAAGGGATCGACTCGCGATACTCTGACCACAAATGCCTAAAATAGGCCCAAGGGATATTGAGTCATAGTCACATTCTCTTTTAGGGCCTTAACCAGTTCCTTGCATACCTCTATTTTGAGGCCAAGTTTGGAGTATTGGGCCTTGAGGGAATCATATGATTCATCTCCCAAAATTCTTGCTTCTATGACAGCTTCTTCTCTAGCATTGTAGATTTCTTCTAACCCGACCTTCCACTTTTCATATTTCTCTAAGTCTTCCTCCCATACAAGAGCGGAGCCATTTGCATGGTTGATGAGGATGTTGACCTAGTAAAGATCTAGGAGGGACACTGCTAGAAATTGTCTTATGGAATCTATCTGCTTGGTGACCCACCCATCCATAGCCTACACCTTCTTCTTCATGGCCTGGAGAGAATCCATGTCACCCTGTGCAAGCAGCAATCCAGAGGAAGAGGTTTCTGATTGGATCTCGGCCAAAGGCTGTGTAAGTTCTGCTAGAAGTGCAAGGAGATTAGCATTGGTCTCTCTTTCCTCCTTTAACTTCTAGCCTTGTTTAACATATCAGGCCTCCACTACTTTGGTGGCCTCTCTCAGTAGGTCCAGTTCACCCTACTTATCTCTTCTCCCCAGTGCCACTTCTATAATGTTGTAATCTTTGGGCCTTACAACCATTGCATCTGCATTTGGAGGAGGTGTTGCGATAGTTGTAACTATGTTTCTTGTTGGACCATTTTGGAGGGCATGAACTATCCGTACCTTCTTAGGCTTTTGAGCCTCTACATTTTGGGCCATCATTTCAGCCAAGGAGAGCGAAACACCTGATGCGACCACCGGGGCCTTTCTTTTTCTTGATTCTACCAGCCATTGGGGTGGCTGGGGTGGCTTTGCTGTTAAGACCTGGGCATCTGAATTCTCTTCATAATCAAGCGGCGTGTTCCTAGAATGTATAGTTTCATTGGGCTCCTTTTCTTTGTGTTGTTTCTACTCTTGCTCCCGCTGTCCAGAGGCCTTAGTATTTTATGTCATGTTGGCGTCCTCTTTTAATATTATATCTGGAACTTCTTCTTCTCCAGCATCAATATCACCTATATCTTTGGGGACTTCCTCGTCCCTCTCAGCATCATTTGATTTGACATTTACATTTTTTGGGGCTTCCTGTTCATTTTGTTGCTGCTATTCTTCGGCCTCATTGGCCTCGTCTATTGGAAAATCTTCCTCGATTGGAACATCTTTTGTAGGAGGGTGAGGTCTTTGGCCAAATTTTAACAATGCGACCACCTTTACTACCTCACCAAATGTGCTCTGGGGAATTTGGTCACTCAGAGTAACCGAAGGCATCTAGAGCGTGATGAATGGGGGTACAGTTGATCCCATGGGTCCGGTTTCCCCAATCATCGACTGCTCATCTGTAATTTTCCTAGGTTCATCCTCGGTCCCTTGGACTGATGTCTTCTCCCATTTGGGCACCTTTTGTGTTTCATCTCGGACCTCCTTCCCTACGGAAACTTCTTGTTTTGGGATCTCTCCTTTTGTGGGGATATCCTCCTTCTCTTGGGTGGCGACTTCTTTCACCATGTGATCTACATTCTCATGGAGGTTCATGAGTTCATCTATCTCTAAGACATCATCAAAACCATTGTTCGGGGAGAGGAATCAAGAATATCCTCAAGTTTAGGGGAGTCCAAACTGACATCAACTGGAGGCATATCTGGCATACCAGGGCTAGTGGCTGCACTTGGAGTGGGGGTCACCTTTTTCTTCTTCTTTCTCAGCAATGGGACCTCAGTCTCCAAAATACTGGTAGACTCGACCTCGGTGAAAGTCTATCAGCTCATCATTGTAGCCAACGATGGGGATTCTGTTGGGCAATTAGATGCCATCAGAGTCACAAGGAGATCGGAGGATATTTGCATTCTTATCTACTGGCTAACCAACCTCACCAACTCCTTTTGTTTTTGTAGTTGTACCATTATGGGGGTTGGGCCTTGGGGAGGTACCTTAGCTGAGGTATCTTCTTTTTCTTTGCCCTTACTTGTGCTAGGTATGGTAGCGGTAGTGGAAGTTGAAGCGGACCTTCGGACAATCGATCCCTTCTAGTTTCTTTTGGGACACACCTGGGCAAAATACTTGTGACTGGCCTCCAAAATAGGGTGGCATAATCCCTAAATTGTTAAGTCTTCTAGAGTGGCCCAATCCACTGGAGGGAGATCCAACTTGTCTAATCCCTGTCCCTTGTATGTTGGGTCTTCTAGCGGCCCGTCATCTGAAAAACCCTTCAAAAAATTCCAAAGGTCAAGCACCTTCATGAGTCCCTTGGACATCTATGAATGTTGACGGGCCCAGAGATCAAAAATATCCTGATAGTCTGCCCAAAAATATTCAATATCTTCCTTATGCGATGGGGATGCCTGGGGAAGTGCCAAGGCAATCTTGCCTAGAGGATCATAATTTTTCCTGGTGTGGAGGAATTCCACCATTCCTAGGCTCTTCAACTCACTATCTGCCTCCCTTGCTGTGGCGAGGCTGCACGTATAATTCCCACACAAAATGGGGAATGGGACATTAATGACCTTCTTCAATGTGAAGAAGGCATGCAGGTCTAGGATCTGCCAGCAAAAATCCAAAATAATGATTTTATCCCCGCAATATCGGGGAAGGAGATAGGGTTTCCTAGAGAAGTTGGTCACCCAAATGTAGGTGTGTTGCTGGAACTAAATAAAATAATGGCCATAAGTACTGACCAGGTTCATCGCCTCCTGCGATAACCGGTACCCCAAGTCCCAGGTAAGTGTTAGAATATTTTGGTAAATGAAAGCATCATTTACCTTGTAGAAATTTAGGAAACTGAGTTCCCATTGGACTTGGGGATAATGATCCCATGGTGTTAACTGGCATGGCCCATTCCCAAGTTCACCTACTATTTCCAAACCTAGAAAAGCCGATCTCTATTGGGCCAGTGCCCATAGCACATAAGATGTCATATAGAACTTGGAACTTTGGACGATGCCCTTCAACTGCGTGTCCACATGATTGGCTATAATAGCCACCCAGTTGAAAGTTTGGTTGTGGGTGGTGATGCAGTAAAGGAAGTAATACATCCATGCTGAGAAATTCTGGGCATGGGGCAATCTGAAGATCTTGCATAAAAATATAATTCCTGCTTGAATGGGCTCTTTGAAATCCCCGCGGGGAATTTCCAACTTCATCCTTTTATGGTCCCTCTTCGGGGACTTCAGCCACTGGTTATTGAGATATTGCTGGGAGAAAAGGGTAGCTTCTTCAAACTCTTGTAACAACTTGGACCGGTTGATGATGATGGACCCCTTGAACTGTAGAATCCCCAGCCCTGAGGCAAAATTTTCCACGTCCAGAGTGACAATTATTGTCGCATATTGTAACATTCAGGGATTGGCAAGAATAACAGTCTGATTAGGTGCATTGTACAATATTTCTAGTTGAAGTATCAATTTTGGTGATTGCACCCAACAAGGAAATTTTTCAGCCTTAATAATGCCAAAGGCAGCCAAATGAGTAGCCATACTGTCTCCGCTGGCCTTCAGCCTATAGATGGCTTGGATTAAGCCTTGAATTTCAGCCTAAAGTTTGGGGTCTATGTATTTTATTTCTTGGACTTTGGAATCCACCTTGGATCCCACAAGAATTCCCTCCTTTAGGTATTTGGAGGTCAGTAGCAGCTTTGCTAGCATCTTTTCGACCTTGGTTTTTATGGCCGCCTGAGTGGAGGTAGTAGGTAGCTCCGGGCTATTAGGAGGAGTGATCACCTCAAACATTTTGATCACACAATCTACAACCTGAAAGACCGGAGAACCATCAATAGATGGTATAATAATAATAATTTTGTGGGTTCTGGGGGAATTATCATCAACCTGCACCTGTCCAAAAAGTGTTAGCATATATCAAAATCCCAGAGTATTAAAGAAAAACATGAGCTAGATTTTGATAAACACCTGGGGGCTCTGGGGTATTGAACCAAATGACAAAGATGGAATGAAAACCTAGGGGCCTCGGCACCTGGAGTCTAGAAGAACTAGTCATTTCCATGTCGATGTGACCAGTAGGAAGCCATACTCGGCTAACATGGGTTGTCATGTGGCCATGTGACGGGCAGTGCAAATGACATTAATGGTGACAAGTGGGCTGACATGAGGGAAATTGAATGCCAGATGGGATGGGGTTTGAATGTCTACTTATGGGAAATTAATCCCGCCATTAAGATGACACGACATAGGAGAGAGAAAGTTTCCATGGCTCAAACTAGTGAGGTGTTGAGTTTGAACCATGGTGACTCCCTCTCAACAAGCTTGACAAAATGATTCAAAATGTGATGGATTGCAATGAGTTCAATAGGATGGAAGGATATACAAGAGGTATACACACTAAGATACAGAGAGCTGAGGTGTATATACAACATTTACAGAGTATTTACACAATGTACAAAACTTATGAAGGCACAAAAGCTAACCTATGACAATGTTTGTAATATATATACTAGATTACAACTACAAAGAAGGTGGGAAACCCTCTGGCAGGGCCAACCCACCAATGGGAGGTAAACCAGGAGAAAATGCAAAAAATGGAAACAAAAACAAATGAAAGAAAAAGCAAACAAAATGAGCACCACAAAAGGGAAGACAGAAAACTAGAGGAACGGAAAACCAAAGAAGGAAAAATGACAACCAACCTGGAAATGTGAAAGATGCAGGGAAGCCAAACACAGAAAATGCTCTACAATAGTTCTACCTTCGAACGATCACAAGAAAACACTGCAAATCAATGTTCAATTAGCCTCTAAGCATAGGGAGAAACTCAATGTTTAATCTCCTTAATCACCTCAATATCACTCTGAATTCTCTAAGTGTTTTAATCACGGTAACTGTGAAAATGATAGGTAACTTCCATTTATACCCCTAGGGTAAAAATAGGTTGCACTTTTCTGACAACTCTGGGACAAGCAAAACCTCCAGACTCTGGGCCCGAGGATTCCATACGACCATGCCTTCTCATGAAAGAAGACCTAATGGAAGAGAATCCTAGAGTTTGGAAGAACTTTGGAAAGAACAAACAAACTCTAGGACCACGTCCTAGAGACACGAGGAAGCAAAAAAAAAGAAAGACAACCCTCACGAAAGAAAATCCCAGAGGGAAAAAAAAGAAAAAAAAAAGAAGATAGGCGAAGAGAAAAAGAAAAAAGGGGGACCCAACATTTTTCCTACAAAATGTAGGGATGGGTATGTAGGGCATAACAGTTGGATGGAATGGATTAGATTATATGTGCTACAAAAATCAAAGGCTCACAGAGAATCAAATGCAAAGATTGCTATTACATCAAGTAATTTTGAGAAATATCTTAATGTAGATGGGGGGTTTCTTAAAATAGGGAGTGGAAAACTACTGTAAAAATGGTCTTATAAGCAATAATCCCTTAATGTAGATGGGGGACTTCTTAAAATAGGGAGTGGAAAACTACTGTAAAAATGGTCTTATAAGCAATTCTATCATGATTTTCTTTTGTTTTGAGTTTGAACAACTAGTATACAAAAACATAATGAATGAAGGTACGACTTTATTAGGAATGGTCTTTGCATTTCTTATGAGAACCCTCAATTTTCCCCCACCAATACTCTATTTCGGCATGATCCCAAGTGCATCCAGACAAATTGCAGCACATGACAACACACATTACAAGAGACAAACATTACATAGTGTATTAAGTGAATCAAAACAATAAGAAATACATAGTAAGAGTACTTGTGATTCGTATTATTTATTTATTGTCTTTGGGCATATGCCAATGTCAAGGGTGAAATCAAATTCCAATCTTAAACGACATTGTCCTCACTACTACCTAATTTGTATGCAATTACAAAAAGGATGAGTGAATCATCATTTACTTATTTTCAGAGAAAGATCTCAACTAAGCTATTTAGAGATCGTGTACCTAGAAATGTCCAAAGTTGTTGTTTCTTCTACACTTCATTGTCAACAATAACTTTTAAATGGGTTTGTTTACTAACATCTCATGACCTATTATCTGGTACTTCAATATTGTGTATGTAGAGTTAAAAGATTATTTTACATCCAAATTTATAATGTGGTCATGTTTAATATAATATTCATTAAGAAGAGGTCAGTTGAGCTTTATTCTCTGTACTTCGGTAAACCATGATTTTATTTCTTAATATTATTTCTTGCGACCTTGAATCTATGTAGTTTATAAGGATAAGCTCCAATCTCTGCAGCTTGCAATAAAATTTGGAATATAAAAGAAATGGATGTACGACTAGGGCAAGAATACAGACAAAAACTAAAAATAATCAAAACTAAAAAAATAGAACAGAAATGCATACCTATGAGTGTTGTGGTAGCGGAGAGGGGTGAGAATCTATAGTTGAGAAGATAAATTCAATGGTACAATACCAGAGACGAAGTGGTTCGAGTCAACAATAGCCTCTCTCATCTCTATGAAATTTAAACAAAAGACAGAAAATAACAGCAACTAAAAGCTATAAGAAATAAAATAGCATCAACCAATAACTATAAGATATAGAAAATTGAAAAATAGGTGTTAAGCTTAATCCAAATAATGTTCTATCATAATGTTTTCCAAAGATATAGCTAATGGACGAACATATATAGATGCAGCTAGGGAAAGAATCTTACCTTCATAGCTACTGGATGTGCAGTTGTAGGATCTCGATCTGCCGCTGATGGTGGGTGAGATGGTTTTGGCTAAGGGGCTAGATCTTGATTATCTACTGATGGTGGGGTAATGGCTATAAAACTCGAGTAGGCATGGATGTTGTGCGGAGTTCCAGTGTGGAAAAGGAAAAAATCACTCCATCGATCCCCTTTCTTTACTAGTATTAGGATTCCCTCTGATCCCTCACTTGGTAGATCATGGGTTACCTTCGTGACCTTTGTGTGTGCGTAAGGAAACCTAATGAATAGAAATATTTTTTTAAGTAATGCCCGTGTTAGTTGGAATTCTGACGAATATTGGTGTTCATCAGAATTTTGATGAATGTGGGCATTACTTAAAAAAATCAAAATTCTCCTATAATCTGACCAAGAAAAATAAATATAATGAATGGTAAAAAATTTAGGTTAATTTTAGGGGTTCAATGTATTAATGGTTGTTTTTTTGTATGCGCATGTCTTCAAATCTCTCTAACTCACTATAATCATCTCCAAAACCAAATAGATCTTAGGTGGAGGACATACATACTTCATAGTATCTTCCTCTAAGATCGCAAGTAATAAAATGTCATACTTGATCTTCTCTAGCCAAAATAATACTATTATACTCTGTATTTATGCTTCTGTACTTAGTCATTTTGAAGACTGTCTCCAAAACTAAATTTCATTTTGAGCGATCAATATACCAGATGTGTTTCCATAAATGAAAATCCATAAGTGTCTCATACCATACCAAAACTATCCCTTTCCAAAAATCTCTATGGTCTGGTGCATGGGATGTGCTCAAACATCCAAATCTACAAAAGTGTACAAATTGCTAGACTTTGTCCCTGATATCTCACAAATTTTCTGATCTTGTAGTATAAGTGTTCTAGCATGCTCCTACCCCATGAGTATACTACCTGGTCTCTCTTCATCCTTCGAACTACATGTGTCAACGGTGTCGATAACATAGTACCTTTCATATCAGGAGAAACTACAATGGAAATAATGCACAATAAAATATTCTTGATCAAAGGTACCTCACCTATAGTATGAAATATTGCCTTGAGTTGAATATGGTCACTGTGAGTGTGAAGCTGAGAACTGTTATAATGGTGAGAAAGGTTGATTGAACCCTTGGTCTCCTTGGTTTTTTATTTTAGTGCTCAGGTTTGTGACATGGCTTAAATGCCTCTTGTGCTTCAATATGTCTAGTAGTTGTATCGAGCATTAACAGACTGATCTTTTGGTGCAATGATAGCAACTACTTGTAACAAGTAGTATCATAGCTTGGTCACAGGTTCAAATACCTCACCTGCACTGGGGGAGGGATTGTTACAATGGTGAGAAAGGATTATTGTGCCCTTGGTCTCCTTGATTGTTCAGTGTAGTACTCAGGTTTGTGACATGGCTTAACTACCTCTTGTGCTTCCATATGTCTAGTGGTTGTATCACGCATTAATCAGTCAATATTTTTGTGCAAAAGGAATTTCTAGTTGTAACAAGAATGTTTGTGGTAGTACCTATGATCTCTCTCAACTTATGCATCATTTATATCCGTAAGGAATCTCACTATCTGTCCTCAAACAAGAAGTCGTAGGATCCTATAGGCATCCTCTAGAGTCATTATCATCTTGCCTGAAGGTAGATGGAAGAAACATGTGCCCTCATCCCATCTCTATGTTAGTGTCATCAACATGGCCCTATGAAATTGGATCCGTGGCACACGGTATACCCAATATAGACCAACATCTCTCAATAGTTGAACATCACGTGGTTGTAGTGATGAGTATTGTGATCAAAGGAATGCCATGGTCTTCATGAAATTATATTCTCACAATGTTGGTATGTTTTCCAATCACAAATAAACAAGATTTCATCAGTACATCATTTTGATCAATCTAAATCTATCAACAATGCATAAAATAAAAACACCTAGGTATGAGTCGACTTCCTAGGTACATGTCAACTTCCTAGGTACAAGTCAAAATCCTTGCTAGGTATAGGTTAACTTTCTAGGTATAGGTCAAATCTTGGGGTATAGGCCAAATTTTTGGGTTTCTAGATAAAAATAGCATCATGACATCACTATAATCAATATCCTACATTTACAATGAGAGGACAAGAATGCTATAAAAAAAGATAATGCACAAAAATTAAGAAATACCTCATTAAGGGGTGTATCCTCTTCGACCGATCTCCTTAGGACCTCTAGTCTCATGGGCTCTAATGATATCTTCCTAGGAATTATTTCATTTTAGCTTCTTCTCCCTTCTTCACAAGAGCACAATAAAGGTAAGAATAAAAAATGAGCCTCTCAAAAGGTAATAACTAACTTATAAGAACTTTTTTAGAATTAGTTATCTATTTAATTTTCTATCTATGTTTTATGAATAGTTATCTTTCTTTAATACCTCTGCAATTATTTGATCATAACTTGATCTAGAAAGCTTTGATTTCCATAGCGTTATAGGTAGTTGAATCGTGATTCAGTGTCTATGCTATCCAAGTACTTTTTGAAACATTTTGATTTTATCTAGAAAGGTTTTGAAGATCATTTTTCAACGCTTCTCTTTCACAGTTCGTCATGGAAAATATGGTTCCATGTTTAACCTTCTTAATAGAAAGCTAAAACGAGGGGGCATATAGCTACCTGTGAACTTCACCATATTCCTTAGTAAGTCCTAGGTGGTTTATGATTATTACTAACATCTATTTTTTAAGGATGTGGTTACTAATGGTTTCTTGCAGGATCTACACGTTGTGGACTTTGATATATACTTTTTCATTTGCTGATGTTCTTTCTACTTTAGTTTTCATATGCACATAGTTTCATATGTCACTAGAGTGGGGGATAAATGCATCATCTTAAATTTTAATCACTTGTGTGATTTATAATTAAATGGTTTTTTAGCACCCTCCTTAGTTTATTTTCTTTATAATATTTAATGAACACTTAATTCTAATTTTATCACTTTCCCTCTTTAGCTTGTGAAAAATTTGAGGTAGGATCTAATCTATATGCATCCTCCTCTACTTTTTACTCTTTAACTTGCACAAAAATTGAGTTAGGATCTAATCTTTATGCATCCTCCTCTATTTTTCCTCCAGTTAAAAACTTAATTTCCCTCTTGGGCCTTATCTCGAGTAATTCCAAGATTTGGATATATTTATACTCAATTATCCCGCTTATCTTTCTATTTCTCCCCGAACCACTTAACATCTCTTAGATCCCCCAACCTTACCTTGAATCTAAAACCTTATGGGTATGGTTCAAACCAATTTATACCTATACCTATGGGCTTTTAATTTGATGGGTTTTGGGCCCAATGCAAGGTATTTTTATTTTTCCCTCCTAGTGAGGTTGACCTTAACAAATTAGATCCCAATATTATTATATAAGAAACTTATTTGCTTAATTTTGGTAACATTAAATCAAGTTCAATATGGACATCCCAATTTGATCACAACAAGAAATTACAAGGTAGAATCTCAAACTTGATGACATCCATTGAAGAAAGAGTTGATTATTGAATATCTTATTCAATCATTCCAATTAATCATCTACAATCTCAATCAAATATTTCAAGACATTATTTTCTACATCATGGAGTTTCAAACAGATTGTAAAGATGGCTAGGTTTAATTTTTCCCTTGGGGGCTTGGTATGATTTCCCTGTTATTTTTAGATCTATGATTTTCTGCTTCATATTTTCATGATCATATTTACATGTATTCAAATACATATTGTTTTATGTTTGCATGCTAGGGTTTCACTTTTAGGGTTACATCTTGGAATTTACATATACTAGCTCCTTCACATTCTAGACATACAATCTAGATACACGAGTACTACACACTTTCAATGTTTCCTAACCACTATTTTTAGATTTGGAACTCGCCAAAACAAGGGGGTTGACTAAGGCAAACCCCTTATATAGACACCCACACACACAGTTTTCCTGATTTTCAAGTTTCGGAGTGAAAATTTAGCTACAGATCTGATAACCCAATTGGAAGAACTCTCTAGATCCATTTTTTGTTCTTAATTACAATAGTATCAAGTATAGGTCAAACCCTCAACCTATACACTACCATTTAGAGTGGAGACTCCAGGTACAAATCTAGAAAGACAATCATAAGAGTTGCCCACATCAACTTTTTGTTTTTGATTTTGTGTGGATTAGGTATAGGTAGAATATTTGACCTATACCTATGTATAGGTATAATGTATTTCAACCTATTCTTGGGATAGAATAGAAAGTTTTAGGATTCAATGTTGTCAGTTACATATTGCTAGATTTAGGAACTAGGTCATTTCAGAACTCTGATAGATAGAAAATTAGTTTTCAAGTTCATTTCCTTCCTCTCATTTTTAGGTGCACACATTCCTATCTCTCTTTCTTTTATATGATTCCATAAATCATATTTATACATCTTTATCTCTTGCATTATCCTATTTTGGAATTAAGGAAATCAAAACCTATAAAACCTAGATCTCGTTCTTGTACCCTTCCTTACTTGGTTGTACTTGATGGATCTATCCTATAGGTGAGGGTACCCTAATCCAAAATATATTCATTCAATGGGTATCTTCCATTGATAACTATTTCACCATATAAATTTTGGTGAACCCAACCCTTTCATGATTTACATACCTTTTGTGTTGGATAATTAGATCTTGCATGTATTTCAAATATATCAAAAATAACAAAAAAAAATTGTCATCTAGTGATTAAATTTATTTGCCATGATTTGCAATTACATTTCATACTTTCATTATGTTTATTAGTTAGATCTTATTTTTCTTGCATCATAAAAAGAGAAAAATACCCAAAAAAATTATTGTCTTTTACTTTCTTGCATATCATTTATCTTTGAAAAATACAAAAACAATTGTATCTTGTTTGTCATTTAGTTTTCTTTCAACATGTATGACTTCTTTTTTCATGAGTGTTTTGATGATTCCTTTAGTAAGAAAGAACTTAAGAACCATCATGAGGTGCCTCATAGTGAATATTTTGTTGTAATAGATGAGGCCTCTGATGACCTCATCTCTACTAAATCTTGGAAAGGAGTGTGATTCAGTTGAAAAATTATTTTCTACTCATGTTAATATTTCCTTATGGGAACTTCTTCAAACCTCTCCTACATATCATGATGCTTTGCAAAAAGCTTTAACTACTCTTCCAAATCTACCCCCAACCAAAAAAAAATCAATTCATTCTTGTAATATATGCATACTAACATGTTCCTTTACAAATTGAGATGCAGGAGCATCTTGGGTCCTTTCTAATCTTGCATCATCAAAAAAAAATCAGTGTTCTGGTGGACTCTTGTTACCAGTTTTTTTGTGTTTGTTTTGTTCTTGGTCACTGGTTGGTTCATTGCTTTCTCAGTGAAGTTATATGGATCTCCAAGAAAGGTTTTGTCATGATATTATGTTCATGAGGTTATTATAAAGCTTTTCCTATGATAGAAACTCATTTGGAGCTACCGTGCTCTAGTTATGTTGGATTTTGTGACTAGATGTATGAAGGAGTTTTTGGTTCCAGGAGGTTTTATGAGATTTAGTGAGTGGTGAATCTATAGAGATGTTGGAGAGGAGTGGTCAAAATTTTTTTTTCCTTATTTTTCATAGGTTCTATGTCTATGATAGCACTTATTTTGGTGGAGTAGTTTGTGAGATACTATTGCTTTCTCTATTCGTTGTTCTTATTCTTCTTGATACTAGTTCTTGGAGTTAACCAGTTTATTGATCAAGGTTGTGGTTGTTGTTTTGATTGTTAGTGATGATTGGTATGATTCCTAGGTGGATCTATGTGTGGATGACTTTATTTGTTTGATAGGTCCTCAAGAAATAATTAAATATTGTATATAATTTGGGTTAAGGCCGACTGGGTCTAAAACATTTATTGGGATATGTAAAGTTGGTTGAGGGTGACCTATTGGTGGTTTTGTATAAATTTAGGACTTGCACTCATTTGGGGAGATAGAAGGAAGAATTCTAGAGAAGGTTTTAATAATAGAGAAGTTGCTAGAGGATAGCTCTAAGACTTAGGAAGATCTAGAATAGGTCTGAGTTGGGTTTTACTGTTTTTTTTTTTTGTACTTGGCCTAAATTGAGAAGGCCTTATAGCTCGACATGTATAAATAAATTTTGATTAATAAAATGTGTTTTTTGGATGCAAATCATGTTATTGTTGATTGTATCTTTATTTTTTCTGTTGTGTTGATAACTTCTACAAGGATTTGACATCTCCTTTTGGCATTCTTTATCTTTGACTACATCAAATGGTATGAGAGCATGGTTTGGTCTTGTTTTAGTGGCTATCGATCTGAATTCTTGACTTCTAGTGTTCCTGTGGCATTGTTGTAAGGTGAAAGAGGTTGGATCTAACTTTCATTAGCAAAGGAGTTGCACAAGGTATCCATTAGGAGGATTTGTTTCTACTTGTTGATTTATTCTTGAGAACTAGGGTTTTGCAAGAGTTAGGGTATCATCTTTGGTGAATCGGATCATCGACTTGAGAAAGTTACACCTAATATTTAGAAGGATACCACCGAGAATGAATCCTAGGTTGATAGAGAAGATGAAGGAAAATATTTGAGATTAGATTAGGAATGAGATGATTGGTTTGAGGAATGAGGTCATGGAAGGGATCATGATTGTTATTGTTGGATTGTGTAGGAATCATGGATCTAATGATTCTTTTCAAGAGGCTGCAAAGGGATTTGGAGGTGTTGATGTTTCTAGATCTATTGGGAGTGATAGATATGACTGGTTGATGAGATCTATAGAAAGACTTGGTATTGGTTATAGGTTGGAAGTATCTAATTACTCAGGTACTTTGAATCTTGAATACCTAATTGATTGGATAGGTAAGTTAGAAGATCACTTTGACTTAGAGTATATTAAAAAACTCTGGAGAGTAAGGTTGGCACAGAAAAAGTTGAAATTTCATGTAGCTTTAAAGTGGAAATAATTGCAGAAGGGTCGAGAAGAGGAAGGTGGAATGAAGATCAATCAGCGGAGGCTAATGGTTGTAATATTGAAGACTATGTTCATACCTGAAGACTATAAATTTGAGTTATTCAAGAGGTTGAAGAACCTAATGAAGAAGGATCTAAGTGTGAAGGATTGCATCGAATATTTTTACAAGGTAACCATTACATCTAGTCACAAGGAGAATTATAAAGAGAAGGTGGCTAGGTGTGTGAATGGTTTGAGGTTCAATATTCAAGATGAGATGAGTATGATGAGGATTGGATCTGTTAAGAAGTCTTATCAATATGCCCTAAAGGTAAAATATAAGGTGAATATGAGATAGTATAATAACTCTAGAGGAAGACAGAAGTAAGTTGTTGGTGGTGATAAGGGAGAGAAAGTGTGTGAAGTAGAAACTAAACTGGTTGCACCTAAGGGAGGTAATGGTGCTAGATATTTTAGAGGTACTTTCTTTAAGTTTGGATTGAAAGGACATAGGGAATTTTAGTGTAAGGAAGAAAAGATATTTTCTTGTGTGAGTGAAGAAGGTGGACCATCTATTGGTGTCTTTAACAATGCTTCTAAAGAAGGGAAAACTCTTATACTTAGAAGGGTGGTAGTGAGCAAGGATGTAAAACCTTATCATCAGTTGAGTTTATTCAGGACTAGATGCAAGGTTGGTGGTAAGTGTTGTGAGGTGATTGTAGATGGTAGAAGCATTGATAATTTATTTTCTTAGGAGATGGTACATAATCTTGGTTTGAAAAGACGTAGACATCCAAGACCCTATAGGATTGGTTGGTTGCATGATGATCATGTGGTGGAAGTAAGGGAACAGTGCATGGTGAATTTTTGTATTGGTTCTTATAACGATGTAGTAGTATGTGACATAGTGGTCATGAGTGCATTTCATATTTCACTTGGTAGAACTTGGAAGTATGACAAAGAGGTTTTTCATGACTGTAGACATAATGTAATTTCCATTAGCAAGGATGGTAAGAGGTGTAGATTGATTCCTTTGGTGGATAAGGAGGAGAAGGTGAAGCATCTAAGTCTTCACAAAAGATATGAGATGAGAGAAGACCTGGAGGATGAACTGTAACTTAGACCTGATGGTGAATGGGATCTTAATCATTCACTGGACATGGTTAATGATAGGAGGAAAGAAGTGCAGTACAGGTTACAGATGAGGAAGGTTTGTAGATGAAGAATGAGTATGGGATTATTGTCCCTTGTTCTTCAATATTTTCATGACCTATTCTCATGGAAAATATTTTTGTACCCCGAGTGTCTGATATAGGAGCATATTGAGTCCTTGGTAATCTTGCATCATCAAAAAATAATCAGTGTTTTGGTGCTCTTGTTACCAGTTTTTTTCTGTTTGTTATGTTCTTGGTCACCAGTTGGGTGATTGTTGGATCAATGAATTTATTTGGATCTTTAGAAGGTGTGGTCATGATATGATGTTCATGAGATCATCAGGAATATTTTCCTATTATAGTAACTCATTTGGAATTACTATGCTCAAGTTATGTTGGATTCTATGACTGGATGTATGAAGGAGTTTCTAGTTCCAGACAGTTTTCTAAGATTTGGTGATTGGTCGATCTGTAGAGATTTTGGACAAAAGTGGTCAAAAGGGTTTGTTCCTTATTGTTCATATTTTTTATTTCTATGATAGCACTTATTTTGGTGAAGTAGATTGTGATATATTTTTGTTTTCCCTATCACTTGTTATTGTTCTTCATGATATAGGTTCTTAGAGTAAACCATATTATTGATCAAGGTTGCAGTCATTATTCTAATCATTGGTGATGATTGGCATGATTTCCTAGGTGGATCAATCTATGCGTGGCCAAATGTTTTTTGGATAGGTCCTCGATAAATAATTAAATGTTATATTTAATTTGGGTTAACGTCGACTGGGTCTAAAACATTTTGTAGGATATGTAAAGTTGGTTGAGGGTGACCTATTGGTGGTTTTTAATAAATTTAGGGCTTGTCCTCATTTGGGGGGAGAAGGAATAATTCTAGAGAAGGGATGAATATAAGAGAAGCTACTAAAGGGTAGCTATGAGACTTAGGAAGATCTAGAATAGGTCTGAGTTGGGTTTTGTTGTTAAGTTTTCTTTGTACTTGGCCTAAATTGGGAAGGCCTTACTGCCCAGCATGTATAAAGAAATTCTGATTAATAAAACTTGTTTTTTTGATGCAAATCATGTTTCTTTTTTATTGTATCTTATTAATTTCCACCGTGTTGATAATTTCTGCAAGGAGTTTACATCTCCTTTGGGGATTCTCTGACCTTGACTGCATCAAATTATCTTCACTCAAGAAGATTTACCTTCAAAAGAAGTTCAAAATCAATAGATTCCATTATGGTAGCTTTCCTTATCAATGGTAAATGTATTTTAAGGACATTAATTGATAATGGGTATCGATTGAATATTTTTAGTTTGAATATTTGAAAGAAATCAAAGCTAATATGAAAAATTGTATACAAGATAATATTCCTATTTGTGGCTTTGACAATATTGCTAAGAAAACATTGGGTATCATAAAACTACCTATTAAGGTTGGTCCAACTATTCTAGATACTCCTATTCATGTGATACGTGGACCCCTTAATTACAATCTTCTTTTGGGTAGACTTTGGTTATGTAATATGCATGTTGTTCCCTCAACTCTTCATCAAAAACATAAATTTATATTTAACAATGTGATAAACACTCTTAAAGAGGGTGATAGACTAAATAGTTGTTTGAACGCTGAATCAAGCAATCCTCCGACGTCTATTAAATAAAAACAAAATTCTAATTCTAGAACTTATCCTAAATATAATGATGATTCTCCTCCTTCTAGTTCTCTTTCAAATAATGATTGGGGGTCTTTAGATTTAACAACAACATATATTGGATAGTACAAAGTTTCAGACCTTCAATCCATACAACCTAAACCTTAAGCTAACAAGGAACCTATAACAAAAAATCCTATTTCAGGAAAACCAAGTAATAACTTTGTTGTTACTTCCATTCTAGAAACTATAGAAACTATCAAGCATGATTATTATGACATAGTAACCTATGAATATCCATTAACTCTTTCAGATATGGCTTCACATTATGGTCTTGGTTATCATTTTCTTTCTAAACATGTATTCAATGGAAATGGATGTGGAAAGTTTGAACAAAGGATACATGTTCCTTTAGAAAATGATGCTCATGATTATTATTAGAGATTAGGATTTAATCCTTACAAGAAACCTCGACCAGTCACTCTAAATGTCAATAATATTGCTATTGGACATCTAAAAGTTTTGAATTCTTATCTCATATATTTTGATCACAAATATTATCTTAATACCTTTAGTATCGATGATGCTTTATAAGTATTCTTAGGGGCATATGATGTTCTTCCTTCTTTTCACCGTAATACAAGAATGCCTTATTTTTTTAAGGCTCAAGCATACTTTGGGAATAAGATTGACTCTGAATATCATCATAATTCACTTTTACCCATGGATGTTTCACAAAAAAGTAATCTCTTGATTACTGACACCATTGATGTGCAAATGGATCCTAATGACTCTTTAAAAGTGATAAAAATTGGACAATGTTTAGATGAGGACGAACGCAAGGAAATAACTTCTCTTCTTCTTGAATTTCCTAATATTTTTGCTTGGGCTTACTCTAATATGCCTAGTATTCATTCTAAAATTGTCACACATAACATCATTCTCACTCCTAATGTGAAGCCCATTAAACATAAAATATGCAAGATGAATCCTGGTATCGCTCTTCTTGTAAAAGCTTAAATAGAAAAGCTCCTTAGCACTAGATTTATTCCTCCTAGCGACTATTCTCCTTGGATTTCAAATATTGTAGTTGTCTCCAAGGGTGACAATAATATTAGGATGTGTGCTAATTTTTGTGACCTAAATAAAACTTCTTTGAAACATGATTTGCCCTCCCAAACATTGATATGATTGTGGGTTCCATGGTGGGACATGCCTTGTTTTCTTTCATGCATGGTTTCTTGGCTATAATCAAATCTTCATTCCTCAACAAGATCAATACAAAACCACTTTCATTACTCCTTGGGGAACCTTTTGTTGGGTTGTTGTTCCTTTTGGATTAAAAAATGGGGGTGATACATAATAACGTGCTATGATGCTTATCTTTCATGACTACATTCATAAGATCCTTGAAGATTATTTTGATGACGTTCTCGCTAATTCCATTTCTCGTAAGGATCATACGCACGTTTTTAGATAAATATTTGAAAGAATGCATAAATATATATTTGCTTGAATCCTTACAAAATTTTCTTTTGGTGTTGATAGTAGAAATTTCCTTGGATTTATTAACTCTAACAGAGGCATTGAGGTGGATACTGAGAAAATTTATTCTATTATTAATATGCCACCTCCCTGAAACATTTCACAACTTCCAAATTTACAAGAAAAAATACAAGTTATTTGTAAGTTTGTCTCAAACTTGGCGGATCGTACGATTCCTTTCACTTCCTTGTTAAAGAAAGATAATACTTTATCTTGGAGTGACAAGTGTAAACACTCATTTGAATAGTTAAAACAATATATTTCTAATCCTCCCTTTTTATAACCTACTCAACTTGATAAACCATTCTTATTATATAATTCAGCTTCTTCAAATGCCTTAAGTGTGTTCTTAGCTCAACACGATAAAAATGGAAAAGAATGACCAGTGTATTACATTAGTCAAACATTAGTGTATTACGAGACACGATAGACTACAATATAAAAACAATGTCTTGATTTAGTTTTTTCTTGGAAAAAACTCTGACATTATCTTCTCAGCACTGAAATCAATATTAATGTTAAATTGATCATTTGAAACATATTTTCTCTAAAACTTACTTGTCAAGACATTTAGAAAAATGGATTATGCTCCTAAGTGAGTTTTATTTTAAGTTTGTTTCTCAAAAATTAATTAAAGGACAAGCTTTAAAAAATCACCTTGTTGAAGCTCCTTCCTCTCTTTCAACTTCTAATCCTATTAATTTTCTTGATGAGTTTGTCTTACCGATAGATACTAATGATACTTGGGAATTGTACTTTGATGAATCTTGATGTCAAACTGGCTCTAGTGTTGGTGTTATTCTTGTATCTCCCTCAAATAATCCTATTCCTTTGTCATATCATCTTAATTTACCTTGTACTAATAATATTGTGGAATATGAAGCCCTTATTGTTGGACTAAACATGGCTTTATCTGTTAAGATTAAAAAAATCAATATATTTGGTAATTCAGACTTAGTTGTGTGACAGATCAATGAAACTTATCAAACTAAGAATTCTATGTCGACATAATATAGGGAGTTAGCTTTAATTTTTCTTGCTATGTTTACTTCTCATTCTATATCATCATTACCTCAAAAACTTAATCTACATGCAAATGCTATGACAATTGCAGCATATCCTTTTTATTTAGAGGACAATATTGATAGCTATCAATTCCCCATACATAATCTTGTCACTCCTACTATTTTTGAAAATTCTAGCACTGAGACTTGTTTTCTTAGACTACATCGAGGTAAATGGTATTCACACATCTTTCATTACCTAAAAGATGGTACTTTTCTTGAATCAGCAACAAGAAATACTAGAGCTTGAATTTGGAAGCTTTCTACAAGATACATTATTCTTGCTAACATTATCTATAGGATTACTTATGATGGTCTTTTACTTAGATGCCTGAATAAAAACTGAGATCCCTATTTCTCTACAACAAGCTCATTCAGGATCTTCTAGGGGGTATTTTTGTGGAAATTCCTTAGTTAACAAGCTCCTTCATATGGGATATTATTAGCAAACTATGGAACAAGATTATTTTTCCTTTTTCAAATGATGTCCTCAATTTCAACATCATAATAGCCTTATTCATGCTCTTGCACATGAACTCTACTCTCAAGTAGCTTCATGGTCCTTTAGTTTGTGGGGTTTGGATATTATTGGTAAAATATCACCTCCTTCTTCTCAAGGACATATTTATATCATCACTGCTAGTGGTTACTTCACTAAATGGGTCAAATAAATTCCCCTTTTCTCTACTATATTCAATGTTATTTGTAATTTTATTCTTGAAAACATCATTTCTATATTTGGTATTCCTTTTAAAAATAAGTAAGAAACAATTTTTTTGGAAAAATACCGTATCAAGCCACATTTTTCTACTCCATACTATCTTCAATATAATTGTCAAGCTAAAGTGTCTAACAAAGTTATTGAGAAAAATCTTATGAACACTATTAACAAACATGCTAAGGATTGGCATATGTAGTTGACCTATATTTTATGGGCTTATAGAACAAGTGTCCAAATTGCGACAGGAACATCTCCTTACAACTTAGTCTATGGTGTTGACATCATTATGTCATTAGAGTTAGAGATTCCTTTATTGATAATTTCCTTTAATGGTATAATTGACAATGACACTTTCAGAGAACAATGCCTACAACAACTTGAAATGTTATATGAACAATGAATTAATGTCCTTGAACATATTAAAGCATATCATAAATCTATTAAAAAACAATACAATAATAAAGTGATTGAACATTCTTTCATAGTTGGAGACTTGGTTCTTTATGAGAATCAACATAACGTTAATTATCTACCTCAAGAGAAGGGAAAGTTTAGTCCCAATTGGCTTGGTTCGTACATCGTCACAAATTTGTATGGCTCTAGTGCATATAAGTTAGCTAATATGGATGGTATACCACTTAAGGATCCTATAAATGTTATGCATTTGTGTCTTTATTATACCTAACTTTGTCTTCATGTTCTTCCTTTCTCTCTCTTCATCTTCTTTATCTTTGCATGTGTTTGTATTTTTTTTCTGAGAATTATGTGTTATTACATGTCTTTCTTCATTCTTGACAAAATTATGTATGTTTTGGTCTTGGATATTATGCGTAATATGTTAATCATCTATGGTTAATAAATTACCTAGAAGATACTTGCACATTTCTTTTTCATCAATATTATGTTTCAATAGATTATTATTTAGTTATTCTTTATAGCTAAATTACATGACCATCTATTAACATAAGAATTCAATTTTCATCCAATGTGTATCACTTTTAATATTTATGTTATGGGTTACACAAAATCAATCATAGAGATATTACAAGTAGACATAAACATGTAGGCATAAAGCATCAATTTATATCAAAATGTTTGGTACATAGCCAACACTGTTCAAAATGTGCTCTATATATCTAAACATATATACTCAAATCATTTCTCCTCCATTGGATGGTGACTCCCTAATCTCTAAGCACCACAGTGAGAAGAGGGTGGTCATGATAGTTTTGATGGTTTATGAGAAGATGAGGAGAAGGTATGGCTCCTAGATGAGCTATGCCTTTCTTGCATATCTTGCATCTCACATCGGGTCTCTTCCAACTCTCATTGAAGCTAGTTTCTATCCTCCCTAAAAAATTGTAGCTCTATCTATACGGGTACGAGTAGATCATTTTTTCGACCAGGATCTCATTGTGCCTCATATCTCATGTGAGAGGATGTTGGTATCCTTGATGCTATAGTGATATCTCTTATGATGTTTCTCACAAACTATATCAATCCTCTAGCACCAATATAAACATACATAATATTAATTACAATACAATTCTACATGTATACAAATTCATACTTATGCACTTCTAATATTTCCATACTTGGATCTCCCTCCTCTCAGCTAAGATTGACAGTAGCTTGAAATATTGGGGTTTTCCCCTGGGATGTTATTGGGCGCATGGAATGGCTAGACTTTCCACACTCTCAAACACCAACATCTCTCAGGAGAGGCATCTCTGAGGAGTCTCTAGGTTGTCAAACCCATAGAAAAGAAACATCTTCTTCCCCGACAGGCTCCTCCTCCACTGGAACATATTCCTTTGCCATAGGTATTTCCTCTGGTATATCTCCTAGCTTCTCATCCTCTCTTTCCTCCTCTATGGGTTCCTCATCATCCCCATCCTCAGTGGCTCCGCATTGTGCTCTAAAGAGTGGCCTTGTATCTCTGGTAGCATAGTCCATAGGAAAGATGGGTGTGATCCTTTCCATACTAAGGTATCTAAGGTAGTCTCTATGCACACGAGCATCACCCACTATCCTAGCTGCCTTACTATCTTTCTCTCCATCTAAATCTTTGTCTTCTACATCATACACAAGAGGTCGTTCTATGGTCCCAATTAGGCCCTCTTTATACTATTGTCCATGGTAATATCAAGGCACTGGTGCAGGTGGTGTCTTTTTTAGACAGAACTGGCACATCACTCTATCAAAATAATAAGAAACCACTATGTATTTGTACCATCCCATCATATATCTATCTCTCTACATTCATTTCATATGTACACTTGTATCTCTCTAAGTTTTCATGTGTGTACAGTCTCCAATTATACCAGTGTCCTATAATCAATCTACGGTGATCCTACAATATAGAAGATCTCCAAACTACCACATCCCACCCAAGAGATAAAAAAACACCCATGGCTCATTGTCATCTATGGTCACTAGGTATCCCTATGGTCTGGTGCATGTTATGTGCTCAAACATCAATATCTACATAAGTGTACAAACTGATAGACTTTGTCTCTGATATCTAAAACATTTGTCAAGCTCGTAGTATAAGTGGGCTAGCATGCTCCTACCCCACGAGTATACTACTTGGTATCTCTCCATTATCCAACCTACATGTGTCAATGGTGTTGATAAAATAGTACCTTTCATATCAAGAGAACCTAAAATGGAAACAATGAACAATAAAATATTTCTGATCAAAGGTACCTCACCTAAAGCATAAAATTTTGCCTTCAGTTGAATATTTTCACTGCAAGTGTGAAGCTGAGAAGTGTTACAATTGTGATCAAGATTGATTTCACCCTTGGTCTCCTTGGTTGTTCAATGCAATTCTCGGGTTTGTGATGTGGATTGTGTTAGTACTCATTTCTATGAGTACCATTTTAAGCTTTTTAAAGAGCTTCAACCTTCTTTCATGGTGGAAATCTTCACTTTTCAGAGGGTTTTTCTCTTTATCTCATGTGAGAAGATTGTAGAGGGGTGAGGACATCATGTTTTATTGCTCTTGGATGGTCTATATGCAGTCAAATAGGGTTGGAAACTGCCATAGAGTCCATGGCACCTTTGCTAGTCTCTATTTTGTTTTGAGGTCCTCTAGGTCCTTTGTCCCACATTGGTTGTGCAGTGAAGAACTTGATTATTTTTATATCTGAACCCGTAGTGGTTAAGTGTCGAAAGGCACGTAGATTTTTGGAAAAAAATTTAGTGTTCAAGCAGTTAGATGGCGGTTAGTGCTGGCCAGCTTGCAGACAGGGAGACAATTTTTTGGGCCCGTATAGAGGTGACATGGCAGAAGGTTCTGCATGGTGACAAATGTCAGCAAGGTGCAGTCTGAGTCACAATTGGTCCATCCAGATTGCGGCATTGTGAATGGTTGACATGTGGTAGACTAATAGTTAGTGAGGCCAAGTAGGATGGTGAGATGTCAAAGGTCCTAGTAAATCAGATAGTTACACTGAATATGGTTGTCGAGATAAAGGAAGATAAGAATCATGCAATTCAGATTTGATCCTACGAATATCATTATCCCATGATTGGAAGATGCATGAGGATTATTGTTTGTAAGATTGCACCATGTTGACAAGTGTCCCTCTGAGATTGAAGATGTAAGCAAGTTCATGGACCATTAGATCAGATCCTATCATGTTGTGGGCCTAAAGACTTAAACAAAAGATGCAGATTGTTTAGTCATTAAGGCTTTGCGCTTGAACAACACATGTAAGGTGGCCAGAGGTAAAGTAAAGTTAAGAGACCATTAGATCTTTTTCATTAGATGGTAAGAGCATTGTCGGGGATGGAAAGTAAATGGATATTAACCATTTAGGCTTTGTGACCATTTGACGTGTGGCATCCTGTCACCGTGTGTCTAGGTTTTTCAAAGGCCTATAAAGTTAATGCAGATGTATCTTTATTGTGTGGTGGGTGTAAATCCTTAATAAAAAGGTGATCAAAGGATATCCATTATGGAATCATGACTTTTCAACGCATTTCCAAACTAGATCATTGTCTTGTGGGTGATTTCAAAAGGGATCGATGGTGATGTTTTAAAGTTGCATAAAAGATTGAATCTGAGCCGTCGATAAGGAATTTTGCACCACCTGTAGCGGTTGGAATCATATTTTCAAATATTTAAGTGGTTTTCTTAGGATTTCCAAGCGGCGGTGCCTCTTTCCAAGTTGTGGAGATATTAAATTGATTGATTTGATCTTTTGGGTCAAATTTATGAGGCCAAAGGGTGCTGAGAGGATATTCTTCTGTTGACTATAGTTTCCTTTTTTCATTTGGTGGTGACTTATGGGTTTTTTTTTAGATTTTTATATCTTCTGTAACCCTAGTCCGCTTCATGTCATTTCTACTATTAATTTTGGTTGTTTTCCCTAGTCAAGTGGATATACAGATCATATGTTTTTTCAGATCTTTTGAAGAAAGATCAAGTCGGTGGAGGAAAGAAGATAAGTGAAAATTAGATATGGAAGGACATATGTTAATTAGATATCATTTTTAGGTTTCCTTCTTCTTTAAGTATCTTTATTTTCTCTATTGTAAGGGTTATGAATCCTTTGCAAGGTAGGGTAGGTTCCAAGAATGGTTATTCTATAAATATTTATGCCTTTTCTCTCCATATAGGGTGTTCTTGATCTCTTTCTGGTTCCAGAGAAGAAAATCATTATAATAGTTAGCTTTATGAATGAAATTCCAGTATGGTTGTTTTGTTATCAAGTTGTCTCTATTTTTATTTCCAAATCATATAGGTCAAGGCATCTAGGGTGTTTTAGTCTTGTTTGTTGTAAGATCTGCAATAGAGTTATTTAAAGGATATCTGTGATTTGGAAATTGTCTTCAGATGTGTATGAGTTGGGGTATCAAGGATATGCCAAACTTGTCTTTCAATGGATGATGATTAATGTATTGTCTATTCTAGGGTCTCTTCCAAGGAGGAGTTAAATACTTTGAATAGGTAGTTGCATATTTGAATACAAAGGTGGATCCAAAAGTAGAACTTGATTAATGGGATATGTTTCATGTAAGGCATTAACATATTAGACTATGTTATCTTTTTTATTCATAATCTTCTTTTGTAGTGTTATGTTTGACTTTGTTACCCATTGGATAAGGCACCAGTCTATGATAAAGCTAGGGTATTTTAGAGATCCATTAATCCAAAATATAAATGAAAATATTTTCCCTTCATGTTTGTAGGAGGAAGTTATAGTAAGTCTTGATGACATTAATTTTCCATTGGTATACAAACAACACTTTTGGTATGCATACACTGAAAGATAGGACTGAGAAAATTGAAGATCAGATATAAGAGATCACCAAAAATGACTAAGTGTAAAGAAGATCAACAACACATCTTAGTGTGTAAACCGAAAATGAAAAGACAAAAAGATAAAGTGGAACCCGACAGAGGAACTCGATATGCAAGTTACAGTGCAGACCGATAAGTCAGATACAGTGAAACTGACTATGACAGCTAAAAGTGGACCTCTACTTTAGTAGTACACTTCAACATGGTCATTGTACTTCAATTTCATACAGAAATAAATATTGATTAATTCATCCTGTATGTCTAAAAGAGTCGACCTGTTGCCTTCTAGAAGGCAGGAGTATGAGCTTGCTCTCAGATCATTGCAAGCTCAGTGACTACACCAAAGACCTAAATGAAGGATTTTAAGCTATGATAAATGATCTAAGATGATATGCATATGCATTTTGTTGTTCATCCAAGCTACTTAAGATTGATTTTAGAAGCACCAAATTGAAAAGTGAAAGATTCTTTTTAAAACCCAAATTGAATGTGCTCTAATGATTAGATTTACATGCTTGAAATTAAAACAACAAAGATAAATGATAAATGCTAAGAAAAGAGAAGAAATGCAGTATAATAATGTTAGAAGAAAGTTAGGGATCCTTTGTGAAGGAAAAGAGTTTCTCTTTTATAGAAATCTCTCTCGAATCAACGGTCAAGATCGAACAAAAAGAGTGGCTCAAATTTGATTGAAGAAGCACAATCCATGTGCAAGTGATTCGATTGGTCGAGAGAGTTAGTTGAATGAACTGACTGATTAGTTATTTTGGAAACTTCCAAAATCAGTTCACAGTTAACTAAAATGTTTCCAAAATGATTAACAGTGGAGAATCAGTTAACTGAGTGGAACTGGATTGTTTCCATTTTGATAATCAGTTAACTGAATTTGATGATGTCATATGCATTTTTAATAATTTAATTCATTTTGAATGCACATTTATTTTTTTATAATTAATTTAATTCCTTTTTTATTTAATTGACAATTTTGTAATTTTATTTAACTAATATGTCATAATATTAATTAAATAATTAACATAAGGTTTATTTTCCAATGTATTATGATTTTAGGAATTAATTAATTAATCAAGTACAATGATTGATTAGGACCTAGGGTTTAGGTCAGATCAGTTTGATTTGATGAATTGCCTATTTGATTTAGGACTTAGAATAATCAAGATTAGGGTTTCTTGATTAATTTCTGAGATTGGGGGTCTAGGGTTTATGTGACCATTTTTAGGTGATTACACCGATAGAACAAAACTGAAGGACAGTCAAGCATAACTAACAAATAGAACCGAAACACAATTGTAGCCCGAAAAAAGTGGATCTAACTTCCACGTCAGATAAAGCAAGTGTATTCTATTTATAGGATATTTAAATGTTTGAAATCCATTTATTTAGGGACAAGATACATGAATGTAAGTTCTTTAATCAGTGTAAATGGTTTAAAAAACATAGGCTAGGATATCTAGGTATAAGTTGTAAACCTGATCTTAGAGTTAACATTGTTTTTATCAAAGCTTGATGAAGTCAATCCATCTATAAATAGATGATGCAATCATTCATTAATATGGATGAATAGATGATGTGAAGAGAGAGGAGAAAATAAAGAGAACATCTATGGATTTAGATTGAGAGTTTCAAGAATAGGGACAACAAAAGATGAATTTGGTTAGCATGAACCCAGAGCAGAGCATATCGATAATTAGAGGTATTCATCAATCACAGTTAAGGTGATAATCTTTTATGTGAAATAAATATGATCTATATTAGCAATAGGAGATTACATTTACTAGGTCAATTTTTAATTTTTTATCATTCTAACAAGAGAAGCAAAGTGTAAAAATTCTTTCAAGGAAGGTTGATTTAACAGTCCAACAACAAATCTCTTAATCGAGTGCACACTCAACAATGTTGCTAGAGCTCTTAACAGAGTAGACTTTAATAGGTCTCCACCAATACTCCTAATAGGGTAGATCATTAGAAGTGATCAAATTGTAAGCCTTAACTAGCCCCTTCCAATCTGCAGATAGTGAAGTTTTGTGGGTGCCATCCCCACCGCAGTTTTAACTTCCTCACAGAAGTTTTCTGCGGTATCATATCTTGTGTTATGTGTCAATTTACTTTCATGAATTTTTCTATGAATGTTCACATGTATGTTAATGTTATGATTTGATATAACTCACAACAAGATAAGTATAAATCAGATTGAATGGATATACAATTGATTACAAAAGTTAATTGATAAAAGGGATACAAAAGTTTTAGAGGTAATGATTCACCCCTCCCCTCTCAGTACATACTTCACATTAATCCCAACAATTGGTATCAAAGCTAAGTCTCTTCTTGAAAAGATTAAAGGCTTAAGAGAAAAGATCATACAATGGAGAAGTACAGACTTGATAAAAATATTGAGAATAAAAAGATTGAAATTCAGATGTTCTTTGAACAGTATAAAGAAGCTAGAATCAGTATGAGACAGTTGCTGGATGAAAGAAAGAATATGGCATCTCGTTGTAATGAGACATTTTATCATGAGGAAGAAATACCAGATTTCTTTGAGTCTTCAGGATCAACTACAAGAAAAGCATCAGATACATCAGAAGAAAGAATCACAAGCCTAACTGAAATCAATCTACATCTGGCTGGACGCATTAAATCTCTGCAAATCGGTCAAGAGACACAGATGGTAAGGATGATTGATGTCATGAACAATGCTAGATAGGATGAACAAGAAATAACACTAGCTATTGATGATAGAAGAAAGATCACAAAAAAGTTACAAGAAAAAGAGTCTAAAATACAAAGACTTACAGAGCATCACCATGAGATTACAAAGCAGATTATTCTTATGCGTCAAGAAGAAAATATATTAAATGTTGAACTCATTGAAAGAATAGAAGCTATTGGTGAACTGAGGGATGAGAATGAAAAGTTGAAGCATGAAATAAGAATTCAAAAATAGCATAATGAAATTATCAAGAAAGTTGATGAAAGCAATAAAAGAATGGATGACTTTCTTGAAGGACAATGAAGAGTCAACAACAACAATGATCTAGGTTTTACCGAAAATGGAGAATCATCAAATCAATCTAATCCAAACGATGTCTATAAAAATCCAAGACCAAGAAAGATGACATGAAATCACTATGGAAAGCAAGGTCATACATCAAATGTATGTAGAGGAAAAATGAAAGGTATTCCTAAATCTACATCTTCATTCATAGGATTTTGTTATAAATGTAACAAGAAAGGTCATAAAGAATATGAATGTAATTCTGAGATGAAACAACCAAAGAAGGAAACCTACATGGACAAGTACTATCCTACATGAAAAATGAATGGGCACACAACTCTTGAATGATGGAAAAAGAAAAGACAAGCATGGAAGCCTAAAGGTCAAGAAACTCCCTATCAACCAAAGAGAGTTGGTAATCAGTATATATGGGACTACAATACTTGGACAAATTGTACAGCATGTGGAAGATATGGTCACATTGCTGCAAGCTATATGAGACAATGGACTAGAAAGTCTAGAGGCTGGACTAACCCTGGAATGGAATGCTTACACTGTCATAAATTTGGTCATGTCAAGAAAGACTGCAGAGACCAAATGAAAGAGACAAACACATATCCCAATGGAAACACCATTGAAGATATCCAGATGGATAGAGACAAAATGTGGAGAAAAGCTTCAAGCAATGATAAAGCTGGACCGAACAATGCAAATTGTGACACCCTGTCCAATGGATCAGGTGACAGCACCAACCCCACCTAAGCTGGAAAAGTAAGTATGGAACTGCATTACCCCAAGCTATTACTTTACATCAATTCCATAGTATGTTGATATAATGCCAATTTAGCATAAGAAAGATGCATCATGGTATTACTTGTTAATATATGTGATAAATATGCTTTCAGGCATATATACCGAAACCCATCGATATACACTCAAAGCTAAGACTATCAACATTTACCAAGAAGCGTCAGTTAAAAGCAAAGGTTGCTAAGTACAAATAGAGCCTCGTCGGTATACAAGCAAATAAATAAGTTTTCAGTGATACCAAAACCTGTCGGTAAATGAAAAGTGAACATTGACTACTCTAAAACATTGTAAGTGTCACCCAAGGAAGTAATGTCTTCACCAACCAACTTAGTCTTCATTCACCGAAGAGTTGGTGAGCATTTATGCAATGCATTTTAGGGAAACACCTATAAATAGGGAAATAATGACTCATTTGTCATGACACCCAGAGCAGAGCGACCAAAGGCAATTTTTTGAGCATCAAGAGAAGGGATCACAGAGCGATCACAACTCAACAAATAGCACTCCAAAGAACTTTAGAGATCTTTACTACAATAAACAATAAGTTATAAAGAACTGACAACTCTATTCTTACACATTTCGAAGAAAGCCCTAATTTTTTGAAAATTGCATTGACTTCATGAATCATGAAATCCAAGACTGCAAAGAAAGATGAGTTCAAGCTCATCAAGAACATGGCATGTGAGGAAACCAACTATAAGACCCATCCTGAGGTTACCTCACAACCTGATGATGCTGGTGCATTTTCACGCATTCCAGCTAGGGTTTTACTTATGGAAGATGATAGATCTTTCATACATTGCAAGATAGAAAAAATAGGAAGTTTAGAGGTTGAAGAAGCCTACAGGAAGTTGTGCAATGATGATGGGACACTCAAGGAAGAACACAAAAACATTGAAGTGAAAGGGCTCACCAATGCCCTAATGTTCCTAAAAGTCATCAAAATCGAATGGATTCAGTTAGTGCTAAGCAGAATGCACAACAACAAGTTATGGTTGGATGAACCAAAGGAAATAACTCGAGATGTCATCCATGCAGTTACCAGTTACCTTGTAAGTGATAAATTAAAGGCACTCAAGCATCCACCGAAGGCTAAGACCAAAAAGATGATAGGAGCCAAATGGGATGGCCGAGGATTGAAAGTTACAACAATAACCGATGATGAAGTCAAGTTTGGTGCATGTGTTTTGGGCTATAAATTCTTCCAGACAAGCTGATTAAACAACATAGCATCAGGTGTAGTGGACACAACATTCAAAATTGTAAAGAAGGGTACACAACTAGATTTATCTAAACTACTCTTGAATCAATTGAAGGACAACCTAAAGACAATCAGGAATGTGAAGTCAAAGAATTGTAAGTTTGGCTCACTTATAATGTGTATCTTCTTTTATTTTCAAGAAACATTCCCTTCAATTGGAGATGTTAAATGTGACAGCACCAAACCGGTCACCATGCAAATCAGTGAGCACATGGCTACATTGGGTGATAAATTTTGACACAGTCATGGATGAATACTTTAATTTATTCAAAGACCAAATGCAAAAGAGGGTAAGAATTCCCAAGAAACTCATTGAACAATATAAGGATGAAATATGCTTCATGGTTGACACTGACAATAATTACATTAAGCCAGCTGTACCAAGGATAGCATGGTTACAACCATTATAATATGATATCAACATTGATCTTGCAACTAAGATAATTGATGCCTTAATTAATGAACCACTGGATAAGAAAAAAACCAGGTTTGGCACATATGAAGAGGCGAAGACAAGAATTAAATTAGGCCTAGTTATCAAAAAGATAGTCAAGAAGAAGGAAAAGATGGTGACGAATCTCAAGAAGATTCTATCAACAACTAAAGAAGAAATTGAGCAAGATGAATAAGTTGAACAAGAGGAGGAAATCGAAGAACAAGTATTTATCGGTAAAGATGAAGAAAAGAATGACTCTAAGGAAACAAATTCAGATTCACCACCTCCTCCACCATCTAAGAAACCAAGGATAACGACTGCTTCTAGGACTAGAAGCCAAACATCAAAAGAATCTACTCCTTCACCTCTAAAGAAAGGAAAGGTTAGGACTTACAAAATGAAAGCTCCCACACCAAAAAGAGGGAAGAACAAGAAAGGAAGAAAATTCATCAGAACCTAAGAGGATATAGAGGACACCGAGCAGGATGAATCTTTTGAAGAAGAGAATTTCAAGGTAAAAGAACCTAAAACTATTGATGACATTTGTGTTTATATTGCAAATTATGGATCTATTATAGATCCAAACATTAGAAAATGGCTGAAACTAAATCAAGAAGATCAAAATAAGATTGAGGACGTCATCATTACTAAAATGTATAACTTCAAATATGTACCAATGCAATTTTAAGGTAAATATGTTCCAAGGGAGCTATTGGAAAGACTTTACTCCAGATGGACATTTTCTTTGAAGAATGAGAAAGAAATAAGAGAGAGAGAGACTACTTGTTTCTCTAATGCCACCTGAATCTAAGAAAGAAGAGATAGATGAGATGATGGAGAAGTACACAAAGGAGTTCTCACCAAAGCTAAGGGCATATAAATTTCTTGAAGGCGGGTTAATTGAACTTGAATAGGACAGCCACAAGAAATGGTGCAAGATCATGAACAGACCTACTAAGGAGGTAAGCCCCAAAAAATACCTTCAACAACAACAAGTTGACAAGGAAACTCAAGACAACCCATCCATTGAGTTAGATAAAGAGGAAGATGATACAACAGGCAACAAGACTATAGATGTTGTAGATGAAACATGGAAAGACACCACAAGTGACAACATTGTGGACACTAATGTCATTGACATTACCAATGACCCAGCAGAGGAAGTGAATAAGGATGAAGATGTCATTGCTAACAAGGAAAAAATTGATGAGCATGACACAATAGTTGATACTGCACAGGTGAACATTCCAGGCAAACTACCAATATTGATACAAGCTATCAATATCATGCAAGAATCAAGCAAGTCACCTAAGAAGGATACTCCAAAGGATGCAGGAGAAGAAGAAAAAAAGGATAACATTAATGGTCAAAAATACATCAAAGATACTCAAGATGTAGCTAACACTAACAAGGTTATTGGAGGAGAAAAGGAAAAGGATGCAAAGACTCAAGACAAGAATGAAGAAACCAAGACTGAAGAAGCAAAGGACACCAATGAAGGAGACAAACCAAAAGATGGTACTCCTAAGGAAACTGACAAGAGTGCTACCAATGTTGTTAAGGTGAATGTGGAGATGTTTGAAGACACCTAACAAACTAAAACCAACACCAAGCAGCAAAAAGAAGCACAATAGGTCACTTCATCGAGCACAACATAAAAGGCCAAGAAATTGGCAATGGTGTTGCATTCTACTAAGTCAAAGAAGAAGAAGAAGACAAAGAAGAGAAAGTTAGAGGTTACATTGGATGAAATCATTTAAATACCAAAGTGTGACCCCTCTACACTTGACTTTGAAGCACTACATGAATATGGAGAGATATGCCAAAGGAAGGCACTGCAAGAAAATATGAAGAAACAGCACAGGGACTCCATGGTACTAGAGACAACATGGGACATACTACATCAAATAGTGCTTGATATTAACATTGATCAAAAAAACCAATACTAGATCAATTAGCTATCCTCGCCGATACAATCACCACTTAGAACATTGATGCTGAGAAGGCAATTGAGGAGAGAGTCGAGATGAAGTACCAATAGAAGCTCATAGAGAAAATCAGCCAAGAAGTGGCAATAAATAAGGTAAGGCTATTAGAATTCATATCTAAATTGGATCCAATCATATCTGAAGCAATAGCCTTAATTCAAAAGTTGAGCACAATAGAAAAGTTCACTAAGGAGAATAGTGACAACATTGCAAAGCTAGACACGGATCTAGAAACAAGTGCACAAAGCTTAACTACCGATGGAGATAATGTATTCAAGCTACACTATGAGAAGATAATTGAGATAAAATGGTTAAGGCAAGAGATATGGGAGGAAGAAACACATTTTAGGGAAGAAGTAACTGAGCTCCAAGCTCAACTTCTACTGAATCTTACACTGCTCCAACAACATATCAGTTCTGCAAGGAAACTGATAGGAACTCTCGAGATGTATGTAGTAGACAGCATCTATGATATGCACTCAAAGATCACACTTGAGCACATGGCTCTGGAGAACCTCAAAGATAAATGGGAGAAAATCATGGAAGACATGAAGTCTTCACATTCCCAAATTTTTGATAAGCTCTAAGGTAAAGACCTTTGCCAATAATATCAAATAAAGGGGGAGATGATATGAGTACAAAATAAAAAGGGAAAATCTTATGTACATTCATTCATTCAGATAGGAAAAAGGTAGACATATATATGTATATTCATAAGGGTAAAATGATATGTAGAAAGAAAAGATATCATATGTACAGTTATACCGACATATACATAGGGGCAGTCATTAAATTACTAAGGATTATATATGTTGTATATACTTAATATTTTGTTATTATTTTGAACATATCAGTTTTTGATACTAATGTAAAAGGGGGAAAATGAAGACATTAATTTTCCATTAGTATACAAACAACACTTTCGGTATGCATACACCGAAAGAAAAGACTAAGCAAATCGAAGATCAGATACAAGAGATCACCAAAAATGACTAAATGCAAAGAAGACCAACAACACAACTTAGTGTGTAAACCGAAAATGAAAAGACAGAAAGATAAAGTGGAACCCGACAGAGGAACCCAATATGAAAGTTACAGTGCAGACCAAAAATTCAGATACACTACAACCAACAGAACAAAACTGAAGGACAGTCAAGCATGACCGAAAGACAGTTGCAGCCCGCAAAAAGTGGATCTGACTTCCACATCAGATAAATCAAGTGTATTCTATTTATAGGATATTTAATTTTTTTAAATCCATTTCTTTAGGGACAAAATCCATGAATGTAAGTGATTTAATCAGTCTAACTGATTTAAAAAAGATAGACTAGGAGATCTAGGTATAAGTTGTAAACCTGATCTTAGAGTTAAAATTGTTTTTATCAAAACTTGATGAATTCAATCCATCTATAAATAGATGATGAAATCATTCATTACTATGAATGAATAGATGATGTTAAGAGATAGGAGAACATAATGAGCACATTTATGGATTCAGATTGAGAGTTTCAAGAATAGGGACAGCAAAAGATGAATTTGGTTAGCATGAACCAAGAACAGAGCATACCGATAATAAGAGGTATTCATCAATCACAATTAAGGTGATAATATTTTTATGTGAAATAAATAGGATATATATCAGCAATAGGAGATTTCATTTACTAGGTCAATTTGTAATTTTCTATCATTTTAACAAGTGGAGAAAAGTGTAAAAATCTTTTCAAGGAAGGTGGATTTAACAGTCCAACAACAAATCTCTTAACCGAGTGCACACTCAACAGTGTTGCTAAAGCTCTTAACACGCTAGACTTTAACAGGTATCCACTGATACTCCTAATAGGGTAGATCATCAAAAGTGATCAAATTGTAAGCCTTAACCAGCCTCTTCCAATCTGCAGATAGTGAATTTTTGTGGGTGCCATCCCCACCACAGTTTTTACTTTCTCACAAAAGTTTTCTGCGATATCATATCTTATTTTATGTGTCAATTTACTTTCATGAATGTTTCTATGAATTTTCACATGTATGTTAATGTTGTAATTTGATATAACTCACAGAAAGATAAGTATAAATAATATTGAATGGATATACATTTGATTACAAAGGTTAATTGATAAAAGGGATACAAAAGTTTTAGAGGTACTGATTCACCCCTCCCCTCTCAGTACATACTTTGCATTCATCCCAACAAGTCTAGTTTTCAAGCATACTTTATGCAAGTGGGATACTGCATAAGATTTGGTAAAAAAATTGAGGTACATGTTACCTAAAGGTTTGAAAAATATTCCACAGTTATATATCTACAAGCTGTTGTTTGTCACAAGGAGTTATGCGTGTGTAGATTAGGTATACCCGCCTGAGTGATGTAGAGATCAAAGTGTAGAAGGTATTTGAACCTTATCAATGTTGGCTTTCTCTTGTCTCTTTTCTACTGAGGGTGTTGAGTTTGTGTCTTAGGTTTTTAATCCCATAGCCTGGTCTCAGAATATCATCTAGGAAAGGAGATTGCAAGAAAAAGTACTAACAGAATTGGCAACTCTACTAGGGATATAGAAAAAAAAGGTCTTGTAGACCTTATCAGGGAGACTCTGGTACAAATAAATCAAATCTAATATTCAAATGGAGTTTTTCCTATCCAAGAGTCGGTACCAACATATAGACTCATTTGGGGATAATAGAGCATTGTTCTCTATTTATTCAAAATCAATCCCAGAGTGATATGGTTGTTATAGAGTCATATTTTACAAAGAAATATTCCTCTTACTTATAAAGTGAGCCAAGGGTTTTTTTTGGTCATTTCAATAGTGTCTAAAAGTCCAAGTTATTCAAATATATACATATACTATCTCACAAGTGATGAGTGGTGACTCTAATTTCTCTGATTGTACCAATGTGCATATTTGGAGAGAGATGAATCAGAAAGGTGGACTTGCAGTAAAAATGAAGAAGATGTTTGGGCTCTTATGACTAAAGCATAGTTAGAGGAGGAATTTATATGAGACCCTATTAGGGTTGTGTTGTGAGTTTTCTAGTTTTGAAGAAGGTCAGAGTGGGGTGAAGGGATCTCAGCTGATTCAAATTTTTCCTCTGCAAAGAGGTGAAGACTCTACCAAAGTTTTTGAAAAGTGATGTGAAGGTGAATTCAGATCAAGTATTTTTGTAGCTACTCAAATACATCCAAGTATTTTATGTTTCAAGGTAATAAAATGGTTTCCTTATTAAGTGATTTAAGCACTAAGAAAGGGAAAAATCTATGGTTAGAGGTTTGCATGCTTCAAGGTTAAAATTACAATTTACAAAATCAAGTGGAAGCATGTATTAGTTGAAAAATGGAGGACATAGAGGTTAGAGATTCTGCTATGTCCAATTGTGGAGGATCTTTTACAGATCTTGTGGAGGCTCTTGCAAAAGTAAAAATGCTAAAACACAAGCTTTAGGAATAGTTTATTTTGTCACTATAAAGACACATGAGAATAATGGTGGCAAAATCTCCACTTCTTTTTTACAATAGGTTTTCTGTTGAGGTAAAGGAGTATATTATTCCTTTCTATCCTCAGGAGTCAGTTTGGGCTAAATTGTTTTTGGAACTTTGTTTTCCTAATTCAATTGATTGGTCAACCTTTGTGAAGATAGAAGGTATTGAGTGTGCTAAAGTGGATAAAGTTTTTTTAAGTTCTTGAATCTAAGATTGCACATGAGGTTGTGCATAGTGCTATTGATTGTGAGAGTGATGGATATAAAAGTGATATTGATGGTTCTATAAGCAATGATCTCTCTTATGAAATTGATTATTACTCTTAGAAGGTAACAACAAATACCCATGATGAACAAGAAGATCATATTATTTTAGATGTAGGTTGTTGTTTTGATGATTCAAATGAACTTCAGAGTGTTGATGAAGGGATGTGCATTCCTTTATCAAGTTATGTATGCGATGATGAATCCAGTGATTTTTTAGTTTTAAACCACAAAAGTGATCCTTCTCAGTATAAGGAAGAAGATGTTTGTAGTCAACAAGAAGATAATGATTTGGATAAATAAAAATGATGCTTGTGACTGCATATCAAAAATGGGTGAAAGTGGTGACAATGGTTCACTTCATAGTGAACAAATTTCTAAGTTCCTAACTTGTGAATATTTCAAATATTTAAAAGGGGATAGATTTGAGTTCTTGCACCCAATACACATTGAGTTTCACAAAGAGCATAAATCAGATGATCAAGATATTGATATGTGTCTTTTTGATTCCCCGTGTACTTCTATGTCACTAGGCCACAATAAGATTGAATATGATATATTAGATGATCAAAGCATCAGTGCCTTTCTAGATTCAAAGGATGAAGAAGCTCCTGACATGATGTTGAGTACTAATTGAGATAATTATGTGGATTATGAGTCTCCTTCAGATTCTAAATCATTTCTTAAACCATGGTCTTTCAGTTACCCAAGGTATGCAAGTGCATGGTGAGTATGTGGATAAGTTCTCTACCTCAAATAGACAAGAAGATGGTTTGCATGAGGTTGATATCTCACAAGAAAGGTCTTTAGGGAACTCTGATTTGATCATGCAAACTAGTGATAGAATTCAATAAAATGATACCAACTATCTGGTAGAGCATGAGTACCTTTCTTAGATGGGTTGTGACTATGTAGAGTGTGGCATTGAGTTTGATATTGATCAAAGTTGCAATTGGTCTAATTTCCTTGTACCTAATACATGGAACATTAATATGCCACATGATATGCACTTTCAATTTTTGCCTAATTACCATTTGGGTTACTATTGGGGGTACTGACAAGTTTTTATATGGTGATCTAGTAGAGAATGTCAGTAGGCCAGACAAGGTAGGTGAAAGTGATTTATTTAGCTTGTTTCCAATGAAAAGAGAATAAATTTGTGTGTTTGACAGAGGCAAGCTAAATCATAATTTTTTTGATGGCTTTGGAACATCAAGCCTGGTTCGATTTCTTCAAATCAGAGAAAAGAGGGTAGATATAATATGACTATGATGAGAAGAAATGTATATGTGTATATATTCCTATTTTTCTTATTTAGTGTTTTTTGTTGTAGGGTTTTGGTGTAAAGATTTGGTCTGCTCTTCTCAGAGATCTGGAATCTAGTGTTGAACTTGTGTTCAACCTTCCTTCATCAGAGCCATTGTTAGTACTTATTTTTGTGAGTACTATTTTAAGCTTTTTGCATAGCTTCAACCTTCTTTCATGGTAGAAATCTTCAAGTTGTAGAGGGTTTTGCTCTTTATCTCACATGAGAAGGTTGCAGAGGGGAGAGGATGTTGTGTTTTGTTTCTCTTGGATGGTCTCTATATAGTAAAAAAGGGTTGGAAATAGCCAGAGAGTCCATGGCACCTTCACTGGTCTTTTTTTTTTGAGGCCCTCTAGGTCCTTTGTCCCACATTGGTTGTGAAGTGGAGAACTTAATTATTTTTATATCTAAACCCGTAATGGTTAAGTGCCAAAAGGTAAGCGGAATTTTGGACAAGTTGTTAGTGGTCAAGCAGTTAGATGGTGGTTAGTGGTGTCCAACTGACAGAAAGGGAGAAAATTTTGTGGGCTCATATAGAGATGACATGGCAGAAGGTTTCACGTGGTGACAGATGTTAGCAAGGTGCAATATCATGATCCGAGTAACAACAGGTCCAGTCAGATCATTGCATTGCAACTGGCTGACATGTGGTAGACTAACAGTTGGCGGGGCCAAGTAGGATGGTGAGATGGTAGAGGTCCCAGAAAATCAGAGGGCGACATGTGGAAGATGGTTGTTGGGCTAAAGGAAGATAAGATTCATGTAGTTAAAATTTGATCCAACAGTTGTTATTATCCCATGATTAGAAGATGCACGAGGATTATTGTTTGTGGGATTGTATCATGTTGACAAGTGTCCCTTTGACATTGAATATGTAAGAAGGTTCATGGACCGTTAGATTGTATCCTATTGTGCAATGGGTGTAAACCCATAAAAACAAGATGTATATTGTTTAGTCATAAAGGCTTCACACCTGAAGGACATGTGGAAGGTGGTTGGAGGTAGAGTAAGTTAAGAGATCGTCAAATATTTTGCATTGGATGGTAAGTGCATTGTTGGGGATGGAAAGTAAATGGTGATTAACCATCAAGGGTTTGCGACCATTTGACGAGTGGCATCTTATCACTGTGGGTCCAATTTTTTCAAAGGATGATAAAGTTAATGCTTATGTATCTTGATTATGCAATGGGATTAAAGCCTTAATCAAAATGTGATCAAAGGATATCCATTGCGGAATCATGACTTGTCGACATGTTTCCAAATCTGATCGTTGGCTCATCGGTGATTTCAAAAGCGATCGACGGTGATGTTTTAAATTTGCATAAAAGATTGAATTTGAGCCATCGATAGGGAATTATGTGCCACCTATAGCCATTGGAATCATATTTTCAAATATTTAAATGGTTTTCTCAAGTTTTCCAAGCAGTGGCACTACTTTCCAGGTTGCGAAGATATTACACTAGTACATTTGACCTTATTTTTTGACCAAACAATGCGACCAACAAATAAAAAGGTTTTGTTTGGTTGGATTATAGAAGGAAAGATTTGATTTTTTTTAATCCATACCCATTTTGGTCAAAATTTTGACCAACACATGCATAAATTAAAAAAAAAAAAGGTTTCACATTTCATTATTCCACGCATGGTGAATTTGATAAAGGGCAAAGCGGGAAGGAGGAAGCACTATTTGGGGAAGCAGTATTTGGAATACACTATTTGGGGAAGCACAGTGAACTTGATCAAGGGTGAAGCATGAAGGAGGAAGAACTATTTGGAATACAAAAGATTCACAGTTCAGAGTATGTTCCTTTTGTCTTCTCTTGTTCTATTTGTGGCACTGTCATTCTTCTGATGAACAGATAGCTTATTAACCCTGCAGATTCATTTATACATCTTCATGGTGAAATAATTTTCAATGCATCCTCGGTATTTTTCATTCATTTAAATAGTTTATGCGTTTCATTATATTATTCTGCCGCGAACTGTTAGATGAATTAACATCCACTGCCAGTCCATTGATGCACACTGTCCTCCCAAAGTCATTTAATCTGTTTCAACCTAGTTTTTATTTTCACCATTGGATTGTCTATGCTGCTGGATGGAAATAAAATTAGGGAAATATTCTTTAATTTATCCAACACTCAGAGTTGTGGCGGTTGTCAAACCGCTTCAAGTTTGATGCCCTAGGCTAATCGAGTTTAGCATGTTTAGCCAGTGGGAGAAAGAAGGAACAAAAATATACAGTCGATGGTGGAAAGAGGTCAAGGAGTCAACCATGCCAAGACATTAGAAGGCCACATAAACTTTCCCAATCATCTGTGACTATTCCAAACACCAAACTTGGAACTAATGCATTAAACCCGAATCTAGCTTGATTACCTAGGGTTTGTGTTGAACTAGTTTGAAGTTGCCGGGATAGAATCGGTCACTCACTATTTAGACTGTGAAGTGGTGATTGTAGAATATTGAGACCAAAACATAAAAGATAACTAGGGAGTATTATCATAATATTCTATGTTAATCAGTTGCAATAGGGAATAATAGAGTTTCTTAGAAGGCAATTGGTGGATAGGATAGTTCACTGAATTTGGAGGTATTCGAAGACTAAGGAATTTGTCAAAATTAGTTGAAACCATTATTCATAGTTTCAAGTGACATTCTCAATCGGTTGTGTAGTAGATTGGGCCTATTAAGCTTTAGTTTCCACCACTCTGCATCAAGATAATTGGTGGATAGGGTAGTTCCCTGATTTAATTTTATTTCATAGTGCATCAAAATAATTGATCACTCCACCAAAATTATCATTGAGTGGTCTCATAAAAAGCTAAAGTAATATTTATCCATATG
>MU224097.1:2626169-2639827 GCA_018584345.1 Thuja plicata | reverse complement strand
AGTGGAAAGAAGACAAAGAAGTATATTAGGATACCTTGGCTTATATCCTAATATATTACAACAAAGATTAATAGTCTAACCTTGGTTTATAAATACACCAAGGAAAGATTACAAATTCTAACAGTTACAAACACACTGTTAAGTGTGACCTTGTTAGAGGATTTAAAACCATTGGTTAGTCTTTTGACTTGTGCATTCACTATGCTCTCAAAATGTAAAAACCTTTTGATACTCTTGAGTATCTCAATACATAAACAACTGTTAAACCCCACTCAGTTAAGAGATTTTCGGAATCAATGGTTAAACTGAAACAATAAATGATCTGTTGAATAATAAAACTTTTACTTTGCAGATTTTAAGATCTATTGTAAGTTCATAATACCTCTTCTAATCATTGTTCTCTTCAATTCTTTTTTCTCCCCTTATTTTGTATCGGTGAATGTTGTTGTGGTGTAGGAGCACATAGGTTAGAAATCATTTTTGAGTTTGAAAGTTGTTTGTAAGGTGTTTTGTTCTACCATTTTTGTAATAACCGAGGTCAATTTGGTGAAAAAACACCATAGTTGTTTAAATTGTTTGTTTTTTAGTTTAATGTGTGTTAAGGTAGTTTGTAAACCTCTAGAAATCCAACCAAGGCTCTAGAAACCAAGGAAAGTGAAATGGCACTAAGGTATAGTGCTTGGTTTACACTGGTGTTTGGGTAGTACTGGTGCTCGGGTTACATTATGTTGCTCAGGGATGCTTCTCAGGACACTAGATGATGTATCTCAGTGATGTCACTCGGATTACACTATATCACTCAGAGATGTCACTTGGTGATGATTGTTCAGGGTTTCTGACTGACGCTTGGTGTTGATGTTCTCTTGGTACCAATGCTTGACACTGATGCTCATTAAAGTCAACACTGACACTCGCTAATGTTGGTTAACGACCTGGAAATCATGGCTTTGTCTTTTATAACCGGCTTAGTCAATTGTAACGGTTCATTATGTGTTGCCTTGTATTCAATGGGGAGTTACACCTGTTCAAAGTGATGGGAGGTTTCTTAATGATTGCCCATGCCTACATTCATGAAGTTGGTAAAAGTTGTTGAAAGTTGTTGGAGAGTGCAGGATATATACCTGGATGCATGTTGTTTATAGGGGCGTGTGTATTGTAAAAGTTCAAAGAAAGTTAATAGAAATTGTAGAGTGTGTTTTTTTATTCTATCTTTAAGTTTCATTGTTTGTTTCAAGCGCAAGTATATTAGTTTATTTTTGTTTTGCAAAGTGTGAGTTCTTGGCCCATTTTGGGTAGCAATATTTCATGGCTCCTCGAGGTTCTATAATCCATGGTGAGAACCCTGTACTTGGATAGGATTTGAGATGAGCCCTTGTATATAGTTTTTTTGTTTTATTTTTGTAGGAGAGGTGTTGGACATGAAAGTGGATTTCTTACCCTAGGAGAGCTTTGTGATAGTCCGCTTAGGGAAGAAAAGTGAAGAAAGATGTTGTGAGAGTATTGGTTGAATGAGTTGGTTTAGCTAGGAGCATGAATCTACCCTTGTAGGTTTAGTAAGCATGGAGGGATAATTTGTTGATGTGGAACTGGGTCTTGAGTGAGAGGTGAAGATCTTAGTGACTTCCCTTGGGTTAGGGATTAGAATACCCTAGAAGGTCTGAGAAAGAGACCTTAGAGAAGAGTCAGGCCTACTCTCTAGCATTTGACCCATTTTTCCTTTCATCAAATTGGTATTAGAGAGAGAAATATTTGGGCTTGTGTTGTTTGAGTGTTGTCTTCAGACGAGTCTCTAGATTCACACAAAATGGTCACCAACGCAGAGCTAGCAAAGAATGTAGAAGATCAAAAAGAGGAGAATAGACTCCTGAAGGAACAGTTGGCCAAAATGACAACTAAGTTGGAAGAAGTGCAGCTTAGGACTATAGAACTCAGTGAACTGATGAGAGAAGCTAATGGAAAGGGTAAATCAATGGCTGAGGAAGACATAATACTAGAGCTAGACCCTATGCTTCAAGAAGATCTATTCTTGAAAGGGTTGAAGGAAATTGAGTGGTAAGTCCTTAGAAGGTATGCCTCTATTTAGTGGAAAGATGGAACCAAAGTTAATCATGGAGTGGATAGAATATCTCAAAAATCACTTTGATTGTGATAATATAACTGAGGCTCAGAAAGTAAGAATAGCTAAGACAAGATTGAGAGGAACTTCTCTCACTTGGTGGAAATTTGTCCAAGATGAGAGGACTAAAGAAGGAAAGAGCCCTATAACCAGTTGGAAAGGTATGGTGGAAAAAATGAAGGAAACTTATCTTCCTGATGATTATGAAGTGCAGTTGCACAAGAAGAGAAAGAATCTAAGACAAAAAGACTTAGAAGTCAGTGCCTACACAAAAAGAATTTCACAAGTTATGCTTAAGGTCGCATGTAATGGAAGAAGAAAGCTTAAAAGTGGCTAGGTATCTGAATGGTCTCAAGTGGAGTATCCAAGAGGATATAAGTCTCTTAAGCCCTAAGACAATATACTAATGCTATCAGCTAGACCTTGAGGTAGAGGAGAAGTTCAAAAAGAAGCAAGATTCAAACAGCAGAGGAAGAGGAAGAGACAACAGAGGTCATAGAGGATGATATGGAGGAAGGAATTTTGAAGCTAAGAATCAAAGTGAATCCAAACTCCCTAATAATCAAATAGAATCTAGTAACACAAGAGGTGTTTACAACCGAGGAAGAGGTTCAAACAATAGTTCAAGAGGAAGACCCAATAACCAGAGAAGAGGATCTTATTTCTCTTCAATGAAGTGTTACAACTGTCAACAATTTGGGCATCCTGCATATCAGTGTCCTGAGTAGATCTCTACATCACAAGGAGGAGAGAAGAGAGTAGACTATGTGGAAGAAGAGTCTTCTAGCAATAAGACAGTAGAAGTTGCATTAGATTCCAAGATGGGGGAGAATCTAAAGGTTTGTAGAGCACTCCTCAAAGAACCCAGCAAAGAAGAGCCAAGCCAAAGGAGATATTTGTTTTGAGTCAAATGCAAGGTACTCGGTAAGGTCTATAAAGTTATCATAGATTAAGGTTCTACCAATAACATTGTTTCTTTAGAATCCATTGAAAAGTTAAAGTTAAAAAGGATTCCTCATACTAATCCTTATAGGGTTACTTGGTTGAATACATATCAATATGTCGTAGTTAATGAACAAGCTTGGGTAGAATTTTCCATAGGGAGATATAAGGACCAAGTGTTGTGTGATATCCTACCCATGGATGATTTTCATCTATTATTGGGTAGACCTTCACAGTTTAACTGAGCTGTAGTACATGATGGAGTTAAGAACTCTTATTCCTTTAAGAAAGAGGGAGTGACTTTCAAAATACAGTCAATCTTGGAAGAAGGTACAGAGAATAAAGGGGGTCCTAACCTACTGTTGGTTGGTGAGAATGAATTCTTGAAGACATTGAAGGAAGAAAATGGAGTGGGCTTTTCTTTGGTTTTGAAACCAAAGAATGAAGGGGAAAGTAAGAGAGAAGAGTTACCTTTAGAAATCCAAAGGTTGTTAACTTAATATCAGACCATAGTTAGTGATGGTCAACTAGCTACCCTACCACCTAAGAGGAATATTAGTCATCATATTAACTTCATTCCAGGAGCCTCACTTCAAAACAAAGTTGCTTATAAAATGGCCCCACAGAAAAATGCAAAAATTGTTAACCAAATCCAAGCACTAATTGACCAAGGGTTGATTAGAAAGAGCATAAGTCCATGTGTTGTTCCCACAGTCTTAGCCCCAAAGAAATATGGTACTTGGAGGTTGTGTACCGATTCCAAGGCCATAAATAAGATCATTATTTGGTATAGGTTCCCCATACCGAGGATAGAAGATTTGATGGATTGTCTCGGTGGAGCTAGGTATTACTCCAAAATAGATCTTAAGAGTGGATATCATCAAATAAGAGTCAAAGGTGGAGATGAGTGGAAGACTTCTTTCAAGACTACCGAAGGACTTTATGAGTGGCTTGTTAAGCCTTTTGGGTTGTCAAATGCACCAAGCACATTTATGAAATTGATGAATGAGGTCTTGAAGGACTTCATTGTAAAATGGGTTGTAGTGTACCTAGATGACATCCTAGTGTTCAAAAAGACAAAAGATGATCATCCTAGACATTTGCAAATGGTAATGCAAATATTGCATGAGGAGAAGTTGATAATCAATTTGGAAAAGAGTGAATTCATGAAGCAAGAGTTGGTATACTTAGGTTTTGTTATCTCAGAGGGTAACTTGAAGATGGACACAAGAAAGGTGGAATAAATCTTGAATTGTCCTACACCAAAGTCAGCTATAAAAGTAAGAATCTCCTATGGATTAGCATAGTTCTATAGGAATTTTATCAGGCAGTTTAGTGAAATCAACGCACCTATTTTAGATATTATAAAAGGAGGTATGAGAGCCAAGTTCCAGTGGAATGAGCAGGTTGATCATGGATTTGAACACTTGAATGAAAGGGTAGAAACTCAACCAATAATACACTTCCTAGTTTTGAAAAATTGTTTACTATGGAATGTGATGCCAGTAATATTGTTGTCGGTGAAATTTTGAGTCAAGAAGGAAAGCCAATAGCTTTTCATAGTGAAAAAATCAGTGATGCAAAGAGGAAATATTTCCTCATATGATTTGGAATTATATACATTAGTGAAAGAAATAAGGAAATGGAGACATTATCTCCTTCCCAAAGAATTTATGTCTTTACCGACAACCAGGCTTTAAGTTTTTTGAATTCACAGGATAAACTAAGGCATAAGCATATGAAATGGGTGGAGTATATACAAGCCTACACCTTCACCATAAAGAACAAGAAGGGATTCCAGAACAAGGTAGCAGATACATTGAGTAGAAGGTTGCTCACAAATAAGAAGTTAAACTAAGAAGCATTGGCATAGAAAGCTTCAAGGATCTGTATCCAACAGATGAAGAATTTTTAGTAGCATAAAAGGTATGTCAAGATTTTCAAAATCATTTTCATAGTGATTATTCTGAGTATACTCTTCAAGAAGGTATTTTGTTTAAAGGAGGACAAATCTATGTACCGATAGGTTTGATGAGGGAAAACTTAGTACAAGAGAAGCATAATGGTTCATTAAGTGGACATTTTGGGTTGAATAAAACTCTAGAATTGGTAAAGAGGTACTACTATTAGCCAAAAATGAGTAGGGATGTCCATAGATGTGTAGAGACTTGTATAGTCTGTCAAAAGGAAAAAGGGATTTCATCCAATGCAGGATTGTATCAACCCCTTCCAATCCCAAATAGACCATGGGAATGTCTTAGTATGGATTTTGTAGTTTGAATAGCGAAGACCAAGCAAGGAATGGATATCATCTTTGTGATTGTGGACAGGTTGAGCAAGATAGCTCATTTTGTGCCATATAAAACCACACATGATGCATGTTACATTGAAATTTTTTTCTTTAGAGAAGAAGTAAGGATATATGGATTACCTCTGAGTATTGTATCAGACAGAGACTCTAAGTTTATGAGTCATTTTTGGAAAACCTTATGGCAGAAGCTTGGTACTAATCTTTCCTTTAGCTCAGCATATCATCCACAGACTGATGGTCAGACCAAGGTGGTGAACCAAAGTTTAGGAAATCTATTGAGATGTCTCACAAAATAATATGGACAATCATGGGATTGGTTACTTTCTCAAGAATAATTTGCCTATAATGACATAGTCAATAGATCCACTAGAAAGAGCCCTTTTGAAATAGTATATGGGATTCATCCCAAGGGTATATGTGAACTTAGGGATCTTGGAAGCAATGCAGAGAAGAGTGGGTATGTTGAAGATTTTTCTCAATCCATGAAAGAGGCTCATGATACAGTGAAGGAAGCATTAGTGGAGAGTACAACTCACACCAAGAAAAAGGTAGATGCAAAGAAAAGAGATGTTCAGTTTCAAGTTGGAGATTTGGTCATGGTGAACCTAAACAAAGAAAGGTTGCAAAAAGGTGTTCTAAGTAAGCTTTAGATTAGGAAGGTAGGCCCTTGTAGAATTTTGGCAAAGTATGGGTCTAATGCATATAAATTTGATCTTCCTGCAAACATAAGATTATCTCCAGTTTTCAATGTGGCATATCTTGTGTCCTATAAAGGACCAATCCCATAAGGAGGTCATGATCTAGCAGCAAATACAGAAGAACTCAAAGAACTAAAACATCTAGTTGCACCAAAATTGAAGGTAGAGAAGATTCTAAATTAAAGAGTTGCCAAGCAGACTAGAAGACAAACCTACATGGAACATATGGTCAAATGGCAAGGACGAGCTGATTCGGAGGCAACATGGGTGCAAGAGACAAAGTTCAAGAAGTTAGGCAGTGATCCTGACTTTATCCAATCACCTATAAGTTGATTTATCTCATTCGGGGGAGTACGGTGCAGGAGCACCTAGGTTAGAAAGCATTTTTTATTTTGAAAGTTATTTTTAAGGTGTTTTGTTCTACCATTTTTGTAATGACCAAGGTCAATTCAATGAACAAACACCATAGTTATTTAAATTGTTTGATTTTTAGTTTAATGTGTGTTGAGGTAGTTTTTAAACTTTTGGAAATCCAACCAAGGCTCTAGAAACCAAGGAAGGTGAAATGGCACTAAGGTACAGTTCTTAGTTTACACTAGTGTTTGGGCAGTACTAGTGCTTAGGTTATATTATGTTGCTTGGGGATGCTACTCATGTCACTCAGTGATGTCACTCAAGTTACACTATATCGCTTGGGGATGTCAGTTGGTGATGATTATTTGGGGCTTCTAACTAATGCTCGGTGCTAATGTTGTGTTGGTACTGATGATCGATGTTGATGCTCGATAAAGTCAACATTGACGCTCAGTAATGTCAGTTAACAACCCAGAAATCATAGCATTATCTTTTATGACTATCCTAGTAAATTTTAATGGCTCATTATGTGTCACCTTGTATTCAATGGGGAGTTACACCTATTCAAAGTGATGGGAGGTTGCTTAATGATCGTCCATGCCTTCATTCATGAGATTGCTAAAAGTTGTTGAAAGTTGTTGGAGAGCGCGGGATATATACCTAGATGCATGTTGTTTCTAGGGGCGTGTGTATTTTAAGAGTTTAAAGAAAGTTAATATAAATTGTAGAGTGTGTTTTTTTTAGTCTATCTTTTAGTTTCATTGTTTGTTTCAAGTGCAAGTAGATTAGTTTATTTTTGTTTTGAAAAGTGTGAGTTCTTGGCCCATTTTGGGTAGTAATATTTCATGGCTCCTCAAGGTTCTTGAATCCATGGTGAGAACCATGTGCCTAGATAGAATTTGAGAGGAGCCCTTGTATATAGTTTTTTTTTTTGTTTTTGTAGGAGAGATGTTGGACATGAAAGTGGAGTTCTTACCCTAGGCGAGCTTGGTGATAGTCTGGTTAGGGAAGAAAAGTGAAGAAATATGTTGTGAGAGTATTGGATGAATAAGTTGGTTTAGCCAAGAGCATGAATCTACCCTTGTAGGTTTAGTAAGCATGGAGGGATAATTTGTTGATGGGGAATTGAGTCTTGAGTGAGAGGTGAGCATCTTAGTGATTTCCCTTGGATTAGGGTTTATAATACCCTAGAAGGTCTGAGAAAGATACCTTAGAGAAGAGTCAAGCTGACTCTCTAGTGTTTGACCCATTTTTCCTTTCATCATGTTGCTCAGTGTCTGCAAAATTCTTGGCTCTGTTATTCAGCCTGTATGATCAGATCTGCATGAAGACTTCTATCTTCACCAGAATTATACTCAGCATTCCTCTTTTCATAATGAATTACTTGTCTCTTTATATAGACATGATTTAATCTTTTCATCTCTTTGTCTTTCTTGTTCTTGGCGTAGATTATTTCTTGATCAACAAATATTTCTATGCTTTTTCTTTAATCTTTAAAGATTTGCTTTAGTTTCATCCCGTAGAGTTTTCCTTGACAACTGGGAATAAAACTAGCATTAAATATTTAGTTCAACTGGTTGATAAAAACAAATAAATCAATAAATCTGTTAACTCTATCTTTAGCTCTTGCCAGCTAAGTGTTTTGTCATTTCCTAACTCTAGTTCTGATAGGTGATCAACTCTTAGTTTTCTCGGTCATTGACTCTAGTTGTCCTTAGGCATCACCACTGTCCGTCGGTATTGTCTATCTGTCATTCAACACTATGAAATTCTCAGGATTCACTTCAATTATGCTTGGGTTTGCGGTTCTCACTATACACTATGACTACCTGGGGTTCTTTGTCCATGGGTGTGCATTGTTCATTGGTATTTATTGTCACTTAGTGTACACTAGCTTTTTATGTTTACTGATAAAATAAACTTTATCTTTTTAGTTTCTTGAAGTCTATGACAATACATACATGACCAATCATATTTATATTGAGTTGACATCAATGAAAATACAATACATTAACTTATTTAATGTCTTACATTTACTTTCAATAGCTCGGTGATCATCAACTTATCATCTTCAAACATTCAATCAGTTATAGTTCACCAATCTCTCCCTTTGGCATTGATAGAAACATACTATCATTTCAATATGAAATATGTAATGTAGAACATGCCATACCATACCAAAAAAAAATTTCTATAACCAATGTAAATATCTAACTCTTGGTTAATCTCTTCTAGCATATATTTGATTCTTGTAGAGTGCTTTCCTTTATTCCCTTCAATGGATAGATGTAGTAATCTTGTCTTCTAATTCTGTCTCTTTCTTTGTTGTAAAATTTCTTCTCCCTTTTCTAGATAGATATGCAGTGTCAACTTTTCTCCAATTCTCTCCCTTAGATGGATGTTTGTTTCTTTGAATATTTCTCTCCCTTTGACTGTTCCTCTCCCTGATGGATTTTTCTCTTTTCTCTTCCTTTGAATGATTATTATAGATATTTCATATGGATATAATCTCTCTCCCTTTGACAAAAATGCCAAACATATAATATCTCTCTCCCTAATATATCATTGAATTCTTCTATCTATCAGAAATACAGCTCTGTAGTAGCCAATAATATCTCTAATGTTTGGTGCAGATAAGTACCTTTCTGTGTACTAATATATCAATGCATTCCATATCTCATCTTGCATCAACATAATTGATCTTCTAATAATGTGTAGGCTGATGCAGCCTTCAAGATAGCTTAGTGACCAGTAGACAAGGGTCGGACCCCTAGTCTTTTCCTCAGGTACTCAAATGTATCTTTTGGCAATGGATTTGTGAATATGTCTGCTATTTGTTCCTTTGATTATACATATTCCAATATTACCTCTTTCTCTTGTACTTGTTCCCTCAAGTAATGATACTTTATTACTATGTGTTTTGTCTTAGCATGCATTATAGGGTTTTTTGAGATGTTTATTGCACTAGTATTATCACAATAGATAATTACTGGTTCAAGAATTTCAATATTCATACCTTTCAGAAATTTCTTGATCCATGAAATGTAAGATCAATTTGCAATAGCAGCCACATATTCTAATTTTGTAGTTGATTGAGATATACATCCTTTCTTTTTTCTTATCCATGTGACAAGTTTGTCACCCATAAAGAATTCTCCTCCTGTTATGCTCTTTATGTCATCTATGTTTCTAGCCCAATCAGCATCGGTATAAACTTGTAGCTCAAATTTTCCTTCTTTATTATACCAAAAGCCATAGTCTTTGGTATTATTTAGAAATATTAGAATTTTTTTGACAGCAGTCATGTGTGATTCCTTGGGATTAGCAAAGAATCTTGCAACTATACCAACTGCATGTGCTATATCTGGTCTAGTATGTTCAACATATATTAGTTTTCCAATCATAGAGCTATATAAGGTCTGATTTACCTTGGTTGACTTGTCTTCCTTTTTCAATTTGCATCTAGTTTCCATAGGTGTTCCAACTGGTTTGGAATCTTCCATCTTGAATATCTTCAACACTTCTTTGATGTATTTGGATTGTTTTATGTAGATGCATGTATCGTGTTGTAGAATTTGCAGACCAAGAAAAAATTTGATCTCTCCAAACATTGACATCTCAAATTCTTTGCTCATTTCATCAACAAATTATTTGCATAACATATAATTACCTCACATATTGATATCATCAACAAATATCTCAGCAATCAACACTTTATCATCAATATCTTCTTTCAAATATAGATTACTATTATCGCTTGTTCTTACAAATCCAATACTAATGAGATAAGAGTGAATTCTTTCATATCATGCTCTCGGTACTTGTTTCAATCCATACAAGGCTTTGTGTAGTATACAAACCATGTTCCTCTTGTTAGGATCAACAAACCCTTCAGGTTTTTCAATGTATACTTATTCTTCTAATATTCCAGTTAGAAATGAAGATTTAACATCCATTTGGTATACTTTGAATCCTTTGAAAGCAGCATAAGCAAGTAGAATTATAACTCCTTCTAGTAGAAATGGGTGAAAAAACTTCTCCATAGTCAATATCGTATTGTTGTGCATACCAGTCTTGCTTTGTTCCTTGTGAATTCTCCATTCTCATTCAGTTTGTTTCTTAATATCCATTTGGTACCAATGACATTTTTGTCACTTGGTCTAGGTACTAATGTCCATGTTTTATTATTTTTATTCTATTCAATCTCATCATTTATTTCATTAACTCATTCCTGATTCTCAAGTGCAGTATTAATAGATTTAGGTTCAAAATCACATTTCAAACATCTAGGGTTAAGTGACTTACTTCTTGTTCTCATTCTAGCTCTTTTGTCTCCTATGATTTGGTCTTGTGTGTTGGAAATATTGTTTGGAAAGCTGCAATGGAAACAATTATTGTTTTTTCATTGATGTCAAACCTTAACTGGTGAGACTATTGTTATTTGTTTGAGTACCATATCTATTGATTGATGGAGGATATTTAAGAAGAAGACCAAGAAGAATGGTTGAGTTGTGAGGAATTACAAAGGGTACTTTATCAGTTGGCACATTGGCAAAGTGATATGTTGTTTATCTTTCATTGACAGTTTGCTGAGAACAGTTTATGTCAAGCAAGTTTTGGTCAGCCAAGCACCAGTGTGTGCTGAGCATATTTTGTTGTATATGTCGAACGTCAGTAAATTGCTGAGGAACACAGTGTTGGCCGAGCAGTAGTATTTTGATGATTGATGAGATTTAAGATCTATGTCTGACATAGTTGATTTTATTGGGATATGTAAAGTTAATTAAGGATAAGCACGTTTCATCTACACTATGTAAATGCACATGTAACCGTAATTAATGCTTGGATCAAAGATTTAATTGGTGATTGTATTGGAGAAATAAATTAAATGTAATGATGGAAAGATCTGTTGGATCTGACCTAACCTAAGATCTACGATCTTGATTAAGCGTTAAAAGATGTATCTAACCTAGATGGAGAGGTATATGATAACCTCAAGGGGTTATTCATAGATAGAGATGTATATGTAGAGTATGCAAGAGGATTGCATGGTTAATTGACTGATTGGAAAAGATCTAAGTAAATAAGGCTGAGAAAAGAAGATGAGTGATTGCTTAATGAATTCTAAACTAGATTTGGATTTTGAGATGAGAATGGAGGTCACTCAGTGAATTAGCATTAGAGCTGAATTGGATCTGGATTGCAAAGTAAGTTGTATGAATCAGATCAAACCTATTGATTACTTTCTAACCATTGTATCAGTTCAAATCCTTTAACCAGGTTGACCTAACAGTCATTGTATAAATCCTTTGAGAAAGGTGACATTTAGATTGGAATGTTCTAATTCCTCTAACAAGGCCACTCCTAACAGGGTGATTAAATCCTTTAACTAGGTCACATTTAGCAATATATTTTGTAACCTTTAACAGGGTTGGCTCTTAACAGGACATCACTTCAGAAGAGTGAAAACTTGATAGCATATTATTGGTGGTTTTTCCCAAATTGGGTTTCCACGTTAAATACTAGTGTCAACTTGTGTGAATTTTTATATTGTGTTTTACTATTAAGTTTCTGCAAGCTTATTTGATTTGAACAGTAAACTGCATACTTATATTGTTGACTTATGCTATCACTACTGAGCAGATCTGAGTTTCTTAATTTGGTATAAAGTTTCAATGGGCACATCTAGACCTATGGATAACTGATTCAACCCCCCCCTCTCAGTTATTCTAAATTCATTCTAACAATTAGTATCAGAGCTTTGGTCTCTTGAAAAATTTTGAAGGTACTCGGAGCAAAAGGGAGGTACCAAAGTTGAACAAGGAAAAATTTCTAGCATGGAAAAGTTTGATGAAGATTCATTTGGCTAGTGTTGGTGATTCTGCTAAACATCTTATTGATAAAGAATATGTAGCCCCTACTGGAGCTCTCAATGTTGCACAGTTAAGAGAAAAGAAAGAACATAATCAAGCAATGTTGGAGATTGCATCATCCCTGAACTATCATGAGTTTGAAGACATAAAGGACTGTACAAGCGCAAAACAAATGTGGGATACTCTTGAAACCATCTATGGAGGTGACACAAATGTGCTAAGAGCCAAATCTAAAAGATTGAGAGGTAACTTTGATGAAATTAAAATGCAAGAAGGAGAAAATATAGTTTCATATTATGGTAGGATAAAGGAAGTTGTAAATGCTATTAGAGGAGCTAAAGGAACCATTAATGATAACACTACCATGAGCAAGGTACTGAGAACACTTCTTTCTATTTATGCTATTAGAGTATCTACAATTCAAGAATTGAGATGTACTCCTGACAAAAATTTGACTTTGGAAAGTTTGGTAGGCAGACTTACTGCATTTGAGATGTCAAATTTTGATAACTATACTCCACAAGCCATTGAATCTATATTCAAGTCCCAGATGTTCCTCAACAAATCAAAAAAAAGGAAAGAAATGTGTGGATAGTGACAACGACACTTCTGATGATGATCTAGAAGAACTTGAGGCACTTATGGAAAGAAGACTATCAAGAGGAAAAGGAAAATTCAAAGGTAAACTTCCTATTATTTGTTTTTCATGTAACAAAGTTGGTCATATTGCTAGAAGATGTCCTGATAAGAATGACAAAGATGAGAGAAGAGATAAAAAGTATAAAGATAGAAAGGATGACCGAGACTTTAGGAAGTACAAGGATTACAAAGAAAAAGGTAAGAAGTCCATTATAACAAATCTAATGAAAATGATATAGAAGTTGTGTATGTTGCAATGAAAGATGATTCTGATGATGATGATGAGAAAATTGCACTAATTTCTTATATGAGTAAAGGTGATCATTGGATTATTAATAGTGGTAGTTCACATCACATGACCGATGATGAAGACAAATTTGAAACCTTAGATCAATGTAAAGGTGGTTATGTTAAATTTGGAAATGATACACCATGTTGTGTTAAAGGGAAAGGATCAATTCAATTAACTGACAAAATCAGATGTGATGATGTATATCGGGTTGATGATCTTAAGTATAACCTATTGAGTGCTTCACAGCTAAATAATTATGGTTACAGAGTTGAATTTTATCACAGGAAAGCGAAGATCTATGATGAGAATGGAGAATTAGTTGGAGGTGGTGAGAAAACAAAAGGTAACTTGTTCTATCTGGATTTAGCTGATGAGACATGCTTGTTTGCACAATATAATGATGTTTGGTTATGGCATAAAAGGTTGTGTCATG
>MU224097.1:2613085-2623459 GCA_018584345.1 Thuja plicata | reverse complement strand
TTTTGGAGACTTGTACAGTTTCATGAGTTGTATCATGTGTATTCATCATGTTTATCTTAGGAGGTTTTGATCTTATCATATCAGTTGTAATCTTGTAATAGTGTATCAGATGTGATACCTATATTAGATGTTGTATCATACTTGTATTAGAGTGATTACTACATACCCTGCGACATGTGTAGAGGATGTGAGTTATGAGATGTATATTATTGGATTCATTTTATGTATCCTTTGTGTTAGTTCTTTATAGTTGTTATTCGTAGATTATCTTGCTTAAGTGATTCTACATTAAGGAACCCTCGAGGATTGGTATCTGTGTATGAGTTGTTCTTATGTGTATGTCGTGTATCTCATTGCATTGCTTCCGCATTGTTATCATTATTGTTTGTAAACATTTTAAAAAAAAAATATCCTGTTAACTCAGTGTCAAGTTTAGGTTAGTTCTCCTGGGTTCCCTGGTGGGGCATTACAATGAAGCTAAAGACATTAATGAAGATTTGGTCATATCAAGGAACACAGGTAGAATTTTTGGATTGTATGGTAACTATACTTGTAGTATTATTTTTTTTATTGTTTTGTGTTGCCATCAATGCCAAAGAGGGATATTGTTGGAAATATTGTTTGGAAACCTACAATGGAAACAATTATTTTTTTGTCATTGATGTCAAACCTTAACTGGCGAGACTATTACTATCTGTTTGAGTACCATATCTATTGATTGATGGAGGAGATTTAACAAGAAGAATGGTTGAGTTCTGAGGAATCACAAAGGGTACTTTATCAGTTGGCACATTGGCAAAGTGATATGTTGTTTATCTTTCATTGATTGTTTACTGAGAACAATTTATGTCGAGCAAGTTTTGGTCAGCCGAGCACCAGTGTGTGTCGAGCGTCAGTAAATTGCCGAGGAACATAGTGTTGGCTGAGCAGCAGTATTTTGATGATTGATGAGATTTAAGATCTCTGATTGACATAGTTGATTTTATTGGGATATGTAAAGTTAATTAAGGATAAGAACATTTGATCTACACTATGTAAATGTATGGGTAACCGTAATTAATTCTTCGATCAAAGATTTAAATGGTGATTGTATTGGAGAAATAAATTAAACGTAATGATGGAAAGATCCGTTGGATCTGACCTAACCTAAGATCTATGATCTTGATTAAGCGGCAAAAGATGTATCTGACCTAGATGGACAGGTATATGATAACCTCAAGGGGTTATTCATGGATAGAGTTGTGTATGCAGAGTATGCAAGAGGATTGCATGGTTAATTGACTGATTGGTAAATATCTAAGCAAAGAAGGCTGACCAGAGAAGAAGAGAGTGATTTCTTGACAAATTCCCAAGCAGATCTGGAGTTTGAGATGAGAATGGAGGCCACTCAGTGAATTAGCATTAGAGCTGAATTGGATCTGGATTGCAAAGTAAGTTGTATGAATCAGATCAAACCTATTGATTACTTTCTAACCATTGTATCAATTCAAATCCTTTAACCAGGTTGACCTAACAATCATTGTATAAATCCTTTGAGCAAGGTGACATTCAGATTGGAATGTTCTAAGTCCTCTAACAAGGCCACTCCTAACAGGGTGATTAAATCCTTTAACCAGGTCACATTTAGCAATGTGTTTTGTAACCTTTAATAGGGTTGGCTCTTAATAGGGCATCACTTCAAAAGAGTGAAAACTTGATAGCATTTTATTAGTGGTTTTTTCCCAAATTGGGTTTCCACGTTAAATACTGGTGTCAACTTGTGTGAATGTTTATGTTGTGTTTTACTGTTAAGTTTCTGCAAGCTTATTTCATTGCATAGTAAACTATATACTTATATTGTTGACTTATGCTATCACTGCCGAGCAGATCTAAGTTGTTTAATTTGGTATAAAGTTTCAATGGGAACATCTAGACCTATGGATAACTAATTCACCCCCCTTAGTTAGTCTAAATTCATTCTAACATTGTGGATGGTGTCTTCTAACATACTTGGAAAGTATTGGTTTAGATATTTGTTCATCATTCTTATCATCATTTTGACCTTCATCTTGATCTTCATTCTCACTCGGTTCACCATTGTGAGCATTTTCCTAATTTTTGATGTGTACAGCTTGATGCTCGGGTGCATTGTTTTGTCGCTCGGTAGTGATACATTGTTGCTCGAGCAGGGTGTCAGGTTCTTCACTGTAGAAAATATGTTTTAATCTTATGGTTCCTTTCTACTTTCCTTGTCACTTTTCTTAGCAAATTCATCCACTTTAACATTTACACTTTCAATGATTTTGTTAGAGGATTTTTTAAGACATTTATAAGCTTTTCTTTTGGTAGAATAACCTAGAAATATTCCTTCATCACTTTTGGAGTCAAGCTTTCCATTTCTATCATCTTTCAATATATAACATTGACTTCAAAAAATTCTAAAGTTACTTACATTTGGTGTGTATCCATACCATAGCTCATAAGGTGTCTTATTGGTGTCTTTCTTCAATTGAACTCGATTTAGTGTACAAACAGCAGTACTAAAAAATTCTCCCCAAAATTTTTGTGTGATGCCTTTTTCAATCATCAATTTTCTAGCACAATCAACAATTGATCTATTTCTTCTTTTAGCAATCCCATTTTGTTGTGGTGTTCTCAGTGCAGAAATATGTCTTTGAATTCCATGCTCATTACAAAAGTTAGTGAATTCATCAGAAATAAATTCTCCTCCTCTCTCTGATCTTAGACATTTTAGTTCTTTTCCACTTTGTTTTTCAACTATATCTGTATACCATTTGAACATCTTAAATGCTTCAGACTTCTCTTTTAAGAACATAACAGTCATCATTCTAGAATAATCATTAATAAATAGAATGAAGTATCTATCACCATAATATCTCTTTTTTCTCATTGGTCCACATAATTCAGTATAGACTAACTCTATAATAGCATTAAATGTGTAGGGTTTTCTCTTGAAACTAGACTTTTTCATTTTTCCTTTTTGGAAATTCTTGCATATGACATGGTTGGGTTTTGACATGCTTAGTAAGCCTCTTACTTTAATTTTCTAGCTTATCCTAACAATGATGTCAAAATTCACATGACATAGCCTTTTATGCCACAACCAAATGTCTTCATTTCTAGCTAATAAATAATTAGTCTCAATATTATCAAGATAGATTAGGTTACCTTTTGTTTGTTCATAAGTACCGATCAACCTTCCTATTTCATTATAGATCTTTACCTTTTTTTTCTCAAATGCAACTCGGTGTCCTGTGTTATTTAGCTATGAAATACTCAATATATTATAGTTAAGTCCTTTCACCCAATATGAATTTTCACATCTGATCAGATTATTCAGCATGATTGTTCCTTTTCCTTCAACTAGACAAGGTGAGTCATTACCCATCCTAACTGTTCCACCATTATAATATTCAAAAGTTTCAAACTTTTCTTTATCTCCAGTCATGTGGTGAGTACAGCCACTATCAATAATCCAGACATCATTCTTGCTAACTTTAGATATGAGTGCAGTTTCAACATACCTTTCCTCTTTGTCTGAATCATCCTTCATAGCAACAAATACTACCTCAATGTCTTCATCAGACTCAGTGTCAATATTTTCATATTTTTTATTAGCCATGTAACAAGCCTTCGTGCCTTTGTCCTTGTAGTCTCAGTTATCTCTTCTGTCAGATTGTCGGTTGCTTCGGTAATCTCAGTCATCACTTCTGTCAAACTTCTTTTCATAAGATCTGTCATTGTTTCTTTCATCTTTTCTTTTGTTAGGGCATCTAGAAACAAAATGACCAATTTCTTTGCAATTAAAACATACCAATGGTAATTTACCTGTGTATCTACCTTTTCCTCTTTGCAATCTTCTAGCCATTAGTGCTTCAATTTCATCAAGTTCTTGTTCATCAATATCACTTTCACTATCATTTCTCATAGTGTGTTTATGACTTGATTTACTTATTTTCAGAGAATATTTGAATGCAGAATCAATAGATGGTAAGACATTGTTGTCATAGTTATTCATCTCAAATGAAATAAGTCTACCAATCAAACAATCTAGAGTAACATTGTTATTTTCTACTGCTCTCATTTCTTGAATTGCAGATACTCTAATAGCATAAACAAGTAGTAAGGTTCTTATAATTTTACTTACCACTATCTCTTCCTTGAGTACTCCTCCTACTCCTCGGGTAGAATTAACAACCTCTTTGATTATGTTGTTGTACTGAGTGATGTTCTCTCCTTCTTTCATTCTAAAGTCATCAAACTTTCCTCTTAGGCTTTCAGCTTTAGCTCTCAGCACATTTTTATCTCCTACATGTACTAGCTTGAGTTTTTCCCACATTTTCTTTGTAGTGGTGCATGATTTGAAATCTTCAAATTCAGCATCGGAGAGTGAAGAAGAAAGTTCTATCATCATAGAATTGTGTTCATGTTTCTCTCTCAATTGACCAACTATCGGAGGTCTAGTAGGTAAAACAAATTCAGTATCCAAGTATTATGTGACATCATTTCCAATACATGATAGCGGGAGTATTATTGTCCTTGTTCAACTTAGGCACATCCCTTTTACTCATCTTCTGATATTTAGCTTGAGTCTTGAAACTCCCTTCCAAGCACCAAAGCTCTGATACCAATTGTTAGAATAATTGAGAGGGGGGTGAATCAGTGGCCTCAAAAATTAATCCAAAAACTCATCCAAAAATTTATATCTCCAATATAATATCCTCAATTATCATTCAATCCTACAAGATGTATAACTTATGTAATTCTATCAAATTTATACTTCTCAGTGAATATATTGTTTAACTATTTCTAAACTTTACCGAATAGTGGCAATTAAACTTGGTGTTTACCAACCAAACCTATTTTAGTAATGTGTAAAGAAAAATGTCAAAGTAATGAACCATATACACATTTGACATATGGATTTTTAATGTGGAAATCTAGTTAAGGTAAAAAATATTTGGGACCGATAACCCAAAATTTTCACTCTTTTGAAGTGAGCTCGGTGAAGAGCCAACCCTGTTAAAGGTTACAAACACACTATTAAGTGTGACCTTGTTAGAATATTTAAAACCATTAGTTAGTGTTTTAACCTTCTACATTCACTATGTTTTCAACAAGTAAAAACCTTTTCATACTCTTGAGTATCTCAATACATTAAGGACTATTAAATCCCACTCGGTTAAGATATTTTCTGAATCAATGCTTAAACTGAAACAGTAAATGATCTGTTCAATAATACAAATTTTACTTTGTAGTTTTTCAAATCTATTGTAAGTTCATAATACCTCTTCTAATCAATGTTATATTCAATTCCTTTTTCTCCCCTTCTTTCTTCTTAGTGAATGTTGTTTTTTCTCTGTTGCTCGGTGTCTACAGAATTCTTGGCTATGTTCTTCAGCCTGTACAATCAAATCTGAATGAAGACTTCTATCTTCACCAAAATTATACTCAGCATTCCTCTTTTCATAATGAATTACTTGTCTCTTTATATAGACATGATTTCATCTTTTCATCTCTTTGTCTTTCTTGTTCTTGGCATAGATTCTTTCTTGATCTGCAAATCTCGCCATGCTTTTTCTTTAATCTTTAAAGCTTTTCTTTAGTTTTATCTCGTAGATTTATGCTTGACAACTAGCAATAAAAATAGCTTTAAATCTTTAGTTCAACTGGTCGATAAAAACAAATCAATCAATTAGTTAACTCTATCTTTAGCTCCTATCAGCTAAGTGTTTTGTCATTTCCTAACTCTAGTTTAGATTGGTGATCAAATCTTAGTTTTCTCGGTCATTGACTCCAGTTGTCCTCGGGCATCACCACTATCCATTGGTGTTGTCTTTCCATCATTCAACACTATGAAATGCTTAGTGTTCACTTCAGCTATGCTTGGGTTTGCGGTGCTCAGTATACACTGTGACTTCTCAGGGTTCTCTATTCATTGGTGTGCACTATCCGTCAGTGTTTACTGTCACTCGGTGTACACTAGATTTTTATGTTTACCGATAACATAAACTTTATCTTTTTGGTTTCTTGAAGTCTATGAAAATATGTATATGACTAATCAGATTTATATCAAATTAAAATCAATGACAATACAATACATTAACTTAACTAATTTCTTGAATTTACTTTCTGTAGCTCAATGATAATCAACTTATCATCTTCAAACATTCAATCAGTTATATTTCATCATGAAATCTATTCCACAGTTATATATCTGCAAGCTATTATTTTTCACAAGGAGTTATGTGTGTGTAGATTAGGTATACTCTCCTGAGTGATGTGGATCTCAAATTGTAGAAGGTCTTTGAACCTTGTTAATGTTGGCTTTCTCTTATATCCTTTCTTCTAAGGGTGTTGAATTTGTGTCTTAAGTTTTTAATCCCACAACCTGGTCTCAAAATCTCATCTAGGAAAGGAGATTGCATTAAAAAATACTAACATCTTGACTGCCTTATGTGCTTCTATGTTTCTAGTGGTTGTATCAAGCATTAATAGGTCAATCTTTTGGTGCAACGGCAACTACGAGTTGTAACAAGTAGTATTAGAGCTAGGTCACAGGTTCAAATCCCTCACTTGCAATGGGGGGATTGTTACAATGGTGAGAAATTTTGATTGCACCCTTGCTCTCCTTGGTTTTTCAACGCAGTGCTTGGGTGTTTAGCATGTTTTAACTACCTCTTTTTCTTCTATGTCTAGTGGTTGTATCGGGCATTAATAGGTCGATCGTTTGGTGCAACAACTGCTAGTTGTAACAAGAATATCCATGGTAGTACCTCTGACCTCTCTCAACCTCTGCATCATCTCTATCCATAAGGAATCTCAGTGTTTTTACTTGGACAGGAAGTTGTAGGATCTTGTATATGTCCTCTAGACTCATTGGCATCTTGCCAGAAGGTAGATGGAAGGAACATGATTCATCATCCCATCTCTCTGTCAGTGCCATCAACATGGCCATGTGAAATTGGATCTGGGGTAGGTGGTATACCCAATATAGACCAACATCTCTCCTAACTAAACATCCTATGGATGTAGTGATGAGTATTGTTCTCAAAGTAATGTCATGGTCTTTATGGAATAGTGTTCTCGCAATGTTGACATGTCTTGCAATCAGAGATAAACAAGATTCCATTAGTACATCATTTTGATCCATCTAAATCTATCAACAATGAAGTAAAAAAAACACCTAGGTACACGTAAACTTCCAAGGTACAGGTTGACTTCCTGGGTACAGGTCAAAATCCTTCCCAGGTATAGGATGAATTCCTAGCTATAGGTTGAATTCTCGGGTATAGGTCAACTTTCTAGGTTTCTAGCTAAAACAACATCATGACATCACTATAATCAACATCCTACATGTATAGAAAAAGGAAAAGAATGATAGAAAACAAGATAAAGCATTAAAATTGAGACATACCTCATTCAAGGGTGTATCCTCTTTGAATGATTTCCTCAGGACCTCTAATCTCATGGGCTCTAGTTTTTGGTCCCATTGAGGGGGGGTGAATCAGACAATCAAACTTAAACACTTAAAATTGAGCTCTCTTATTCACTCAGCAAAACTAAATATAGTAAATAACCAACTCACCAAATAATTCAATAACGTAAGAAGAAATGCATCTCATATATGTAAATCAATCATTCAAACTTAGCAACATCAGATTAACTCATATAACTCTATATTTAATAAGAAACAGTAAACTTTGATTTATAAATATAGAAACTACCTTTTCTTGTGTCAGATCCTTTATGCTCAATTGAATACTGACATCACATACTCCATTGATCTCTTTATTAGACTATATATTCTTCAATCTATGTTTCTCTATTCTGCTCGGTAAATATTGTTCTTCAGCTTCTTCTTCTTCTTATTCTCTATTCAATTTGCTAGCAACATACTTTTTGTGTATTTCTCATCCTTTATATAGACATACTTTTGCCTCTTAATCTCCTTAATTTGATTTTCCTTCATTTGCGCTCAGTCATTCAATCTTCTTCTTCATTATTCACAACTTGGTAAACCATCTCACTTTTACCTCAAAACTTGAACTTTTCTTGGAACTCTTCACAATTGAGTTTAACCACTTGATCTTTTCCTTAGACCTTCACATTGAATTTTCATGTTCATAGATCTTATAACAAACATCATTTGATTCATTTCCTCATCCAACTCATCATCGCTTCGCATTAAATTTGATCTTATCATCATTTATTATCAATATCATGTACTTGTTAAAAATTTATTTGCAACTCAGTAACTGACTTCATTCAATGTTCAATGTCTAACTCATCTTCAGTGCTCGGTGCTTGACTTTCACTTGGTACTCAGTAACTTGTGATCAATTCACATAACATTCTACTAACTTACTCTATCTAGCTTGGTAAATTAACTCTTTCAGTCATAACTTTAACTCATTGCAATTTTGGACTTGATCAATCAATTGTATTGATTTGATAGCATAAAATATATAGTAGAAAATACCTATATCATCATTACATCTTCATTGTCTGATATGTATTTGTCACCCATTTAACTTCTCTTAAGATATGGTAACATAATAAAAATCAATTAATCAATTGCTTGACATCAATGACAAAACAATAACTAATCTAACCATTCCTATAATCATGACACTCGGTATCACTCGATCTTCATCATCTCCATAATATATTCATCAGTTAATCAACAATCTCTCACTTTGGTATAGATGTCAACAACAATAATATTTTTATAGAAATTGATGATGGCAGCTATCAAATACATAACTGAACTCCCTCTGAGTTGATATTTTTGTTTCCACTTTGATCTCTGATCTGAATCTCCCTCTTGGATAAATCTTATGTTTCTAAAACTTATATTTTGAATCTCCTTCATGAGTAAATATTAGCAATTCATTCTCTCTCAATATCATTAATTCCCTTAAGGATAAATGTAATCAATTCATTCCCTCCCTATATAACAACAATGAAAAAAAGTAATACTCCTAAAAACTTATTCTAGTAGTGGATTATACTTGGCATGTAATCATAAATAATTACATACAAAAATCTTTTCACAACTTTAGGAATCACCTAAAGTGTGTCATATTAACATAAATTCATAAATAGATATTCTAATGAAATATAGAATCGATGCAGCATGCCTCATGCTCTTTAGTGAACATTGGATGGGGCAAGAACCCCTTATTTACCTCTTAGATACTCAAAAGCACCTTTAGGTAGTGGATTTGTAAATATATCAGCCAATTGTTCCTTTGAATTCACATATTCCAATCTCACATTCTTCTCTTGAACTTGTTCTCTCAAGTAGTGATACTTGATAGAAACATCCCTTGTCTTTGAATGCATAACCAGGTTCTTTGATATATTAATAGCACTTGTATTATCACAAAAAATAGTAATCAGATCTGTGATCTCTTCTTGCATACCTTCAAGTAATCGCTTAGTCCATACTATGTTTGCACAATTCATAGAAGCAACAACATATTCAGCCTCGGCAGTAGACTATGAAATACAACTTGTTTTCTTGCTCGACCATGTAACCAATCTTTCACATAGAAAGAATGTGCCTCCACTACTGATATTTTTGTCATTAACATTTCCATCCAAATCTACATTAGTGTAGACTTGCAGATCAAAAATACCTCCCTTTTTGTATAATAAACAAAACTCTTTTGTGCCTTTTTGATATCTCAAAATTCTCTTTACTATAGACATATGTATTTCCTTCAAATTAGAAGAAAATATTGCAACAATCCCAACATCGTGTGCTATATCAGGTATGTTGTGAACAACATACTACAATTTACCAATCATGGATCGGTAAAGAGTATTATGCACCTCTTGTGTTTCATCCTCTTTAGATAATTTACATCCAGTAACCATAGGTGTTCCAACGGGTTTGGAAGCTTCCATACCTGATGAAGGGTGCTCCCCTTAATGCCACAAACACATAACAGAAATAGAGAAATAACAACAATTTGCAAGAACAGAAAATGGGCTTCTTATTATCTCCACAAATGTGGAATTAAAACTTTCAGAATTACAATATGCAAAGCCACATGGGAATTCCCCTTACAATATTCTGTAGGACAAAGCCTCGAATTATTACTCAAATCTACCCAAAACTGTCCTGAACTGCCTAAGACAACACTACGGGCCTTCTTTATATAGGCAATTTCCACCGCCTGAGAAGGTTCCAGAAAAATAGCCCTTAGGGCCAACCAAAATTAGTATTATTTTATTTGTCAATTTAGTACATCAAAGTCGGCTCAAAATAACTTTTGAAACCCGAACAAAAATTTTGAAGGAAAATTATTTTCTGCTATTTCAGGTGGCCCAACTTCCAGAGACCATAAGTCATCACCAGTTGAC
>MU224097.1:2563665-2585938 GCA_018584345.1 Thuja plicata | reverse complement strand
TTTTATGTTTAATTGGCTGAAATATACATAATTAAGAAACACTGATTCACCCCCCCCCCCCTCTCAGTGTTTCTAAAAAAATTTTCTTGTTTAATTATGTTATGTTATGCCTAGCTCCCTACAGTTGCTTGTGACTCCTTCCGCACCAGCTTTGCATTCACTTTTGCACTTCCTTAAAGTTGAATTGGAAATTTTGTTATGATTAAAATAATGTGCTAGCTCTTTTAATTTTATCTCATAGGCAGTTGATTCTCCATGTGCCTCCACATGTGTGCACTTTCAGCTCAACGAGTTGATTGTCTTTTCACTTTAATAATGTTAACGTTATTTTGCAGATATATTTTATTCATCTTCGCAAATTGACAACCTTTTTGACAATTTACAAGTGGTATTTAATGTCCCTTGCAAAAGAGTGTTGGGTTCACTATTTTGTAACCTTTACTTTTTTCCTTTGCAAAATGGCGATATTTTTAATTATTTCACAACATTTATTTTTGCTCCTGCCAAACAGCGATAGGTTCGCTATTTCAAAGCCTTTGTTTTTGGTCCTTGCAAAATGATGATATTTTCGCTATTTCACAACCTTCATTTTTGGTCCTTGTGAAATAGTGAAGAATACACAAGCCAAGTTCCTTTTGATAGTGTATGTCATTTTGATGATATTTTCATGTTTCTAAAATCTAAATAAAACTCACTTGCGAAATAGTGATATTTCAGTATATCGCAACCCTCTATTTGAATTTATATGGATAACAATGATTTTAATATAGATAAAAATATAAAGAGGTATGAAAAATGCTAAAGAAAAAATGTTACATATAATATCTAGCCAAAAATAGGGGGTTTTAATTTGGGTTGTGTATTGGGAGGGGATGACAAGAAAGGAGTATAGGGCAATATTTTAAAAAAAAGGGGGATTTTTTAGTATACCACAAATGTATGTTCTATAACCCAGGTTCACTAAGTGAAGCCCCCTTGATTTGGAGACACTAGTATTCTCTTGTGATTAGAGATATGTGTTGAGATGGTTGATGATTTCAACAAGAAAACTGCGGTGCATTCATCTGGTTTGGACTTGAGAGGAGAGTATCCTTGGATTAGTTGTGACGACTTATATTTCTTGTTTGATATTTCTAATTCCCCACTCTTGGTCTAGTTGGTAGTTTACTGCTTGAGAGGTAATGCCTATTGTTCCTTTTAGATTCCCTATAATTTATGCTTATCTTTCATAGATATGGATAAATGGTTAGTTTAAAGGATTTAGTTAGAGACATGTTTGGAATTGGTTATCTTGTTGTGTATTTGAGTTTTTATTATGATGACATTTATTGATTATTAATTTTTGGAGATGGTTTATTAGGCTTATCCCTTGTATTGGGGGTGGTATTGGTTTGATCTTCTTGGTTATGAGATGCTTGCATCTATGTTGATTACATGATATATGTTGGTTTGGTCTAAGATACTAAATAGATTTGGGTGTTGTAACTTCTTATTTGGGTTCTTATGGAGAATATCATACTTGATAAAGTTGGCATTTAGAGGTGTATGTAGAAGGGCATGCTATAGGTTTTTATTTGTAGTGTTTCTCTCTTTGTTATCTTCCTAATGTTTTCTTTGATATTACACAAATTTTAAGATTGGGAGGACCTATGTGATCACTAGTTTGTGTTCATGTATTGTTATGTGGGAGATGGAATGGAGGTTTCTTTATCTCTTTCCTTTTTTAGTTGTAGAGAATATGAAACAATATTAGAGACTTGTGAGAGTTGTGCTTGCAGGTTATTGGTTTACATGTTACATGGATGTTCCTCGATACTACATGGTTATGGTTACACTTTATACATGATTCTATTAGTAGATATTAAAGATATATTAATTTTTTTAGATTTAACATTACTTATGCAGTGGAAGCTTCTAGGTGTGTATGTGGCACTTAGAGCGTGTGGTTTCATATTATAGGTTGTATATGTTGGTATGAGATTCACTTAATATGTTTTGTAAATATTAGAGGTATAGATAGTTGGATGTGTTAGAACTTTTATTTTGGGTGCTATTTAAGCTATTAATATTGGTTATTGATAGCTACGAATGCATATTTATCTTTGGATTGAGTGTTTGTGTTTTGGATATCAATTGAGTCTAGACTTATGATGTGTTGTGAAAAATTGTGTGGCTATCTTTGAATGGATTCATGTGTATGTATAGCGATAGTAGCATGATGAAGGGTGAGAGAATTCATGTATGATATGGTGGTCACTTTGTTTCTTGTTATATGTATCTTGATGGAGTACATGGAGCACTTTTATTGATGATGGTATATGTGGCTAGAGGGAATGTTCCCTTGTTTATATTTATGGTTACTTATTACCCCTTATGCAATGTATAGAAGTGGGAGAATGTTGCAAAAATAGATGTTGCATACCTTGCATGATAATTTTTATAATTGTAGTATTTTATTTTTTAATGTATTTTGCACCTAAGAGAACCTATATGGACCTGAAACATGTAGAGATTTCTTTGGAATATTCTTAGAGCACTTGATGTTGTAATTTATAACATTGTTATATTATATCAAGTAATTATTTAATATTAGGAAAGTAAATTAATAAAGTGTCGAATATTAAATGTGGGGTCATGGTTTAAGTAGCACATAGTTTATGTAACACCACTTGGTGGTTTTGTAGGAGCTTGTTTCTATAAAAGAAACCACAAGGGTAGTTGTTGAGGCTAGTCAGGTTAGCATTTGTGGAGTTTGGAAGGATGGCATGGGATGTGTAGTTACATGCTTGTTCACATGGAGTTCTTGTTGATGGATGGGTTTTCAAGTAATTTCATGGATGTATCATAACCTTACATTATTAAATAATGCATGGATGATGGATGCTTTTGGAGGTTGAGTTTTCCCTCATGAGGGTTTTTACTAGGTATATCTTGTGTCACATTTTCATGAGTATGTTGTCTATTCTTAGCATGTAGATTCAAAGTATTTATTTTCTTGATTTCTCAATTATGTTATTTGAAAATTTTCATTGTTTGAATGCAAGTTTCCTTGCACATATGTCCAAATTCAACTATTTAAGATGCCCTACCATCTCCTTCATCAATTTTAGGTCTACATGTCTTAAAATCAACATCCACTCCATCAAAATCTTAGAATCCAAAAATTCATCTTCCCTCCATCACTCCACCACCCCTCAAGGTGTGTCATCATTGATCTTGCCAACATTTCCATCCAATAATACATAGATCTTTCAATAGCCCATCAATTATCTATACCTATTTTTATTATACCATCCCTCCCATCTAATCAATTGCATAAATCCTTAGAACATTTTGTCTTATCATCTATTTCCCCTACCTTTACTATTGTATTGCCTCCTATATTTTTTTTTGTCACTACCTATTTTGGATCCGAGTTAGACTCTAGTTATGAATTATGAGACTATTATGAATTCTATTCTTGTGAAGTGATTTTCATTTGTATTCATTGTTGTAGTGGGTGTGGTTTATATAGTGTAATTAGTGATGATCATATATGTTGATGATGCTTTGATGATGTATGAACTATTTTGTTTGTTTATACTATTATGTTGTTATTACAAGATGATATATGGATTGGGTCATTTTTTTGTTGTGCATGTGTGTGTGAACCTTCGATGATGCCTAGATTGTATGGTTTTGAGGATATTTGATTATGTAGTGGTTGTTGTGATTTCATGATGATGTGTTCATGTTGTGCCAATAAGGTAAGATATTGTGATGATTTTTTGTTTTTGTCTACCTATTCCTTGGATTCATCATGTGTTCATTATATTGAATTAAATGATGTTAATGTTATTCAACAATTTTAATTATATATTGTATTACTAATGATGTTTGGTAATGTTAATAGCATTTCTTAGATAAGACTACATCGGTGATGTTTAAATGATAATCAATGGTTATTAATAATAAGAATCATGTTTAATTCCTTCCTTAGTGAGGTATCAGAACAAAGGCTACCCAGAAGTGGTAGATGTCTTCCTTGGTGACATATTAGATAAGAGGCTAAAAATAATATGTAGTTTGAGCCACAGCCTAATTATCACATTGTGGATGTGATCTTGGGGGATAAATTTCTTAGAGAAACTCATCTACATAGGGTCAACATGAGTGTGTTTTCCATGTTTTTGGAAGCACTACTAGAAATGGAGGAGCCAAAGGAAATGGTGAAGTTTATGTGCCAAAAACTCATTCAAATGTCCTTTTTTGGAGAGCTCAAAGGCATGTTGGAGAATGTGGACAAGGATAGAAATATTCCACTCCCTAAGGACTATTATGCATTGAAGAGAAAGAGTTGGGAGATTGGGAAATTGCAACTAATTACATCTATGCAATCATCCATTTTTTGCAGATAAAGGAATCAATTGCCCGCTACATCTATTTTTCAAAAAGGTAGTAGGCTTGGAAACTAATTAAGGGGAGGGATAAATTCCAAACTACATGTACTCAAATGGATATGTGAGAAAAGATGAGGAGGTAGTATTTGGGGATAATATCAAATAATAAGGCATTGAGTTGAGCAAGACAATTCTAGAGGAGGCTAAGGTAGTGGCCCATGTTGATTGCAGCCCTAAGAGCCTTGTGAAAACTAGGTAGAATGCGCACAAACATGATTGAGAGGATTTGTGACTTTCTATTTTTGGTAATCTATGTTGGTAATGGTAATGTTTATGTCTCTATGTATGACTAATTATCTAATGTTAGCTAACAAGGGTACTTTCAAGTTAGCTATGTTGAATGATATAAACAAAGGTTAATCTATGCAATAGATAGTATAATAGTTTCAAAGAATTACTTGGGTTTTTAATCTAGAGAAACATTGTAAATTTTTGTTATCAATACAAGGGTAGAATCCATAGCTACTATTCATTAATAAAAAAAAAGAATTTTTTTCCATAAAATACATAATTTCACCAAGCGTCATAATCTAAATCTCTCTCTCTCTCTCTCTCTCTCTATATATATATATATATATATATATATATATATATATATATTTGTGTGTGTGTTTGAGTAATATAGAGAGAGAGGGAGGGAGAGGGAGGGAGAAAGATTGTGGGTCTAGACTAAGAATTCAAAGAGTGTAGAAATAAACGTATTGGTGTGGTTGATGTGGAAGACAATTTAATGATTTGTGTGAATGTTGCTAGAAAGTGGTTTACCCCAAATTGGAAGTTAATAAGGGGGTTGATTTGGACTTTTCGATTCAACACATATATATTGGTAGGCAAATGTTTTGGTCGAAGGGGATGCCAAGGAGATAGTGGAGAGGGTCTCAGGTTTGAGTGAGATAATTTATTTGTAAAGATATTACACTAAGGAATCGAGGAAAGGTAGAGGTCACAATAAAGACTAGAGATTCAAAGTGGGAAACATAAAAGAATGTCAGTTGTAGAAACCTAAAATGAGAGTGTTATGATAGGCACTATGGATCTATCCTTCTTACCTTATTACTAAAATATCATGAGTTGGAATGATATTGAGTATTCAACTAAAATGAAGAAAATCTAAAATGACTTTGTCAGATGTTGTTTTTAATTGTTTAACTCCTTATGCACTATAACATGTATTACTTATGCACAAGTTGTGATACTGAATATGTTCATGCCTAGAGATTGTATTGTAGTTTATTCTAGGTATAATTGCTAATATGGTTTAAATTGCATATTATCATTCTTCAACTTGACTTGTATGGTGGAGAGTGTTGGGTTTCTGATCTCTGCAGCCCACTATTTTTGTTCATTTCTAAAGAATGGAATTCTTTGAGGAATTTTGCTAAATAGTTTCCTTAAATTTCTTTCATGCATGTCTACCAAGATTGTAACAATACCTAGCTTCATATTAGTTCTTTATCTATCTTTTCTATTTGAGTAAAATTCATATTTCGTTTAGGTGCATGTATTTTTATTAATGCTCATCATGGTATGAACTTGTTGATTTTGAACTGAAATATAAAAAAAAGTAGAAATAAAAGAAACAAGTTCAAATACACAGACACAAATTTTATAGTGGTTCACCTGTAAATAGGCTACATCCACTTTCAGCAATAGGATTCTCTAATTTATTATATCTCTCTAATATTACATACATTTAGTACTTTGTTCTTCTTGAACAATAGCTCAATCACATATGTATTAAATCCCTAACCATTCCCTTTTATTACTTCTGAATAATGAAAAATAAGGAAGCCCAACTGTCAACCATTTTTTTCAAGGACCTATGGTTTCAGATAGAGAATATATTCTTGTCAAATCATAAGAAATAACTCTTCCTTCTTGCATCAATACTGCCCCTATGCCTTCCAAGGAGGCATCTGTACAAACTACAAAATTTTCAGCAATGTCAGGTACCGCCAAAATTGGGGCACTGGTCAATTTATCCTTTAGGATCTGAAAAGATTATGAACATTTCTCAGTCCAAATAAAATTCTTCCCTTTCCTTTGTAAGGAAGTGATGGGATGAGATATTCTGGAGAATCCTTGGATGAAGCGTCTATAGTATCTGGCTAAACCCATGAAACTATGAACCTCTGAAACATTGGTGGGGGTTGGCCATTCAACTATAGCTTGTATCTTGGCAGGATCAACTGCTATACCTTCTCTTGAGATAATATGACCAAGATACTTAACTTCAGTTTGAAAGAATTCACACTTCTCCAAGTTTGCAAATAACTAATTCTCACGAAGGCATTGTAACACTTGTCGAAGATGTTGCTCATGTTCTTCTACTGACTTAGAATACACCAAAATATCATCTAGGAAAATTATGAAAAATTTATCCGAGAAGGTCCTGAATACCCCATTCATTAGACTCATTAATACTGATGCTGCGTTTGTGAGACCAAAAGGTACTACGGTAAATTCATAGTGTCCATACCGAGTACAAAAATTTGTTCAGTGAATGTCGGCTTCATGAATCCTTAACTGATGATAACCCAACTTCAGATCAATCTAGGAAAATAAATTGGCTCCTTTCATTTGATCAAACAAATCATCAATCCTTGGAAAAGGGTACCGATTCTTAATGGTTACTTTGTTGAGTTGACAATAGTCAATGCACAACCGTAGTGAACCGTCCTTCTTTTTAACAAAGATAACTGAAGCTCCCCAAGGTGACACACTTGGTCCGATAAATCATTTTTCCAAGAGTTCTTCTAGTTGAACTTTTAACTCACTCAACTCATGAGTGGTCATGCAATAAGGAGCTTTGGAGATAGGTTCAACTCCTGGCACCAATTATATGTGGAAATCAATATCCCTTTTGGGAGGCATTCCCATAATCTCAGTTGGATAAACATCTATAAATTCTTGAAGTAAAGGGTGCTCAAGTATAATTTCTCTATCTTCCTTGTTATTCAAATCATTAACTGATACTACAAGAAGTTGGCAGCCCTTTCTCATGCATTTCTTAAGTTGCACAGTTGATATCATCTGGAGTGAAATAGGTCATTGAATTCCAAAAATTGTGTTGGGCTTACCCAAATCATCCAAGCAATGAATGATCTTCTTTATACAATCTATCCTAGCTTCATGAGTTGTTAACCAATCCATTCCTAGGAAAACCCCATACGATCCAAGAGGAATAAATTGAAGATCAAAATTGGAAGAGAAAGGTCCTAATCCCAAGTTGCAACCTTGAACACACAAATATGTGGTCATTTTATCCCCTGAGGCTAGCTCTACCTGCCACTCAACTTCTTTCCCTACTACCGCTAGCCCACAATTTTCTATCAAAGAGGAAGATATGAAGGATTTGATTTCTCCTGAGTCAAAGAGAATAGAAATTGTTTTACCCTTTAAAAAACTTGAAGTTTCTATGATAGTGTTTTGGTGGTCAGCTTGTCTTTGTTCCACTGCGGCGAACACCTTGTGAGATTGACCGACATCTCCTATTGTTGGTTTTGAAACTGCTTGGTTTTGATGGGTGGGGTTCATGTGCTAAGGGAAATGAACTGCAATGTGCCATTGTTGTCCACAAGAGTAACACCCTATGCTTAGACCAAAATTCCTTGCAGGAGGAGTACTGGATTCTTGATAACCTCCTCTGTTGAAATTCTGAGAGTTTTGGGATTGTGGAGGAGGGATCCTTTTTGTGTCTATAAATTGCTTTGGTTCTGAGGTTGTTGAAACCTTCCATTACCTTGGTTATTATTGTAAAATTTCTTCTTAGGAAGGTTTTGTCCACCTTTGAAAGAGGATTGTTGGTTCTTGGAGTTGGAATTTCCTTGATCGAAATTTCCCTTAGAACTTGTTCCAGCATTGAAAGTTTGGCCATTAGAGTAGACACATTTTCCTTTGACCTTTCTTTCGAATAGGTATGCCTTAGTGATGGCATCCTAGAGATTCTTGGGTTATAAGATTGCTACCTCTCCTGATATTCGATCATTTAGACCTCTGATGAAGTGTTGGACAAGAATAGGTAATTCATCTCTAAAACCTAAGAAAGGCTTAAGTTCATAGAACTTTATTTCATACTCGTCCACTGACATATTGGCTTTCTTGAGGTGGTGAAATTCTTCTACCCTTTCTTGTCTCCACTGATCAGACATGAACCGATCCTTAAAGCTTTCTAGGAATAATTCCCATGAAATAGTTTTGATGGTGACTTGAATTTTGTCTTCTTCTATACGCCACCATGTAGATGAAAACTTCCTCAAATTCATAATAGCACATCTAGCCTTGACATTGCTACTAAAAGGGTACATAGAGAAACATCTCTCAAGGTCCAACAACCAGGTTTCCACAGTAGATCCCCCTTCGTTGCCATAGAAAAGGGGTACCCTGACTTTGAGCAAGTCCCTCATGTGAGCGGTATCCTTGTCCTTAGTTTCTTGCATAACTTGACTTATCCTAGGGCTCCTATCTCTTTCCCTATCTTGGTATTGATATTGGTTCCCTTCTTCAACATTAACTCTATTTTCAAGGTTGTCGAGTCTATGTAGAAGTTGTTGCATAAGTTGTCTAAGTTGGGCTCCTTCCGATTCATTACTCTGAGTCTCATTTCTATTCTTATCTTAGTTATGTTCTCCCTCATATTCCCCATGGGAACTCTCTGGGAGAGATCTTGAGGAAGACTCTTGATCTCTATCCTTAGCTCTTCTGTGGGTAATGGGAGGCATCCTAGAAGAGTGGTCAAGTATCAGTTTTAAGTGCAAGTTTAAAAGGAGCATTCAATGTGTTGAAAAGTTTTGAGTTTTAAACGTAAATAGACCCTGAGCTTCTAGAGTACAAACTAGGGCTCTGATAACAAATGTAATGTCGCTACCAGGGAACCCATAAGGAATCAGGTCTTATGACCAAAAATTGCAACTAATATTTTTATTTTTTTTAACATTGCATCATTAATACATTCACAATTACCTTCCTTAAAGTTCCCTTAATGAATTGATTTATTAACATTTTTACATTACTTATCCAAATTGAATTTCATTTATTTATTTACTTTCACATTTCATAACTTAAGAGATAGGATAAAAAAATAATATTTCATTTACAATTATATATAAATTTCAATTCTCTTTCCTACACATTGAAACAACTATTCTTACAGATTACATTTTAACCTTAGCATAATAAACATTTCCTTTTATTTTAACATAGGAGAGATAGAGAGAGTAATTCAATATTTACACTTTACATTTCAACTTTGATCTTTCAAATAATATCCCATAAAATAAACCCCAGAACTATCCCTCCCAATTACATTGCTTTGCTTTATAATTACATTTTTCTGATAATGAATATCATTACAATAGTAAGTACAAAAATGGCCTGAAGGAATTACAACATATATTTACATCTTTATTTTAGTAACAATGATAATAGAAAGGTCTTCATTAATGCACAGTGTAGGTGCACTTTCAGTACACCATTTTAAAACTTTTAAAGTCACCTCCCATGAAAGATATCCCTTAATGTGTCCCCTGATTTTTACTAACATGTTCTTATGAAGTAAAAATGGGTTCAAAGATCCAAGGAGCAAAATTCTAGATTCTCCAAGCTTGAAGAGCTCAAAATCCAAAATTTAGTCTCATGGTTTAAGTGGTTAGAATCAATGCAAATTCCAAGATCAAGTGTGTTTTGATATCATGTTTTAATCAAAGGCCTCTAGATTTGATGATCAAAGGATGATGACTCCGGATATGTATTCAAATCTCACTCATAACAGAGAAAGTGGAAAATGAACTTAGAAGGTAAAATTCCGCCAGCGGAGAAGTTAAAGTCTCATTTTCCACCAAAAAAGAGAAAATGCAAAATCTTGATTTAAAGTGGAAAGATATGAGTTTATAACATCAAGACTACATTTTCAATGTAATCCATGAAGCAATTAACACAAAATAGTGACCACAATAGAGAAGCAGAAAATATGATGTCGCAGTCTATTTCCAATTTTCTGCCAGAGGTAGGGGATGTTGGCTTGCGGTAGAATGTTGAACAGAGAAGCTTAAAGACATGCTTAGTTTTTAAGAGTCACTTAGCACAATTGAAAGAGGAGTCTAGTTCAATGAAAAGAGGATGAAGTGGAAAATGCACCTCAATAGTCATTTTCTGCCATGGGATAGTTTGGGATTTTCCACGCAAGAGAGAAGCACGTTTGCAAATTTCCACCAAGATGAGGCTCGAGTCAATCATGCTTTGTTTTATGTATTTTAACTCATCAAAGTGATCAATCACCCTCGAAAAAGGAAGTAAGTGTACAGAGGTGGCCGTTCTTGCAAAATCGAGAGGAAGCGGAAAATGACCTCCACTAGTCATTTTCCGCCCGGAGAAGCCATGTCACATTTTCCGCCTGTGAAGGCCAAAGTCCAAAATCCGCTATGAGGAAGCTAAACGAAGATTAGTTATGTTTCAAGGATTTTTCAATTGGATATAGTGTTATCATGATGATTGTATCCATAGCCAAGCTTGAGGATATCCATTAAACAAGTCACAGCTTGATAATGTTGCAAGCGGAATCAACAATGTCAAAACAAAAGTTGAAAGGAATTAAAATAGAGGTGGAGGTCACACAAGTCGAATAAAATCTTCAAGTTACAAAGTTACTATACATCACAAGAAAGATATCTTTCCTTTGTGTGCTCATGAATTCAATGCATAGTGAATAGAGCAACTGAATTAACTAATGAAACACAGATTTCATATAGTTATGTTGCATACATAGTCACAGTGAGAACCAGTACAGAGAGATAGCTTGTGTCATTTGTTTTCATATTGCTAGGCAATATTCGGTTAAGTAATCCACCAATTTGCCCAATCAACATAGAGCATGGAAGAAGACCTGAGCTTGAGAATGAAATCCAATTCATAAGTGACGGTTGAAGTTGTGAGGCCATGATGAATCTATCGCTTCATTCAAGGAGCATGCTTAATTTGAAACAGGGGAGGTTCGGCTTTATCACTCATATCCAGTGACAACATGTGCTTGGTGAGGTAAAACAAAGAGCCAAGCTCTAAGCGGCTTAGTAATGAAGACCATATAAAGAGATTGAACTTATAAGAACTAGTATGTGAATAGCGGAAACTGTTACAAAAAAAACCAGAATACAACTCGTTGTAGGGGCTGACAACAATGAAAGGAGCTTTCAAATAGATCGAGCAAGCCGCCATGAGATATTAGCACTAAGCTTGGAATTAATATTATCAAATGGCTCACAATGGTGATGGACTCCTACCTAGTCTCACTACCACAATCAACTTGGCCTTCTCATAGATGCCTAGATGTTTTCTAAAGCGTTGAAAAGAGAATGATGTTCAACCCTTTGACATAATGTCAAATCCGTTGAAGCCAACATCCGGTTCAACAATCAAAGTCTTTAAATATGGCGGACACGGGATAAGTCTGTTATAGAGGTTGAATCTAGTAAGTACTAAGAAAGGGTTTTCAAAGGCATCGAGGGCGATCTTTAAAAACACAAGATGTTTGTACTCGACCCAAAGCAATTGCTATAATAACAAGAGCCACAGTTTATAGTGAATTGCAAAAATGAGAAAATTTAGTCATGGTAAGTATCAAGTCTTATGGGATCAACAAAGGATCAGGTATATGTAAATGGTACCATATTAACTTTAACATGCTCGACCCAACCTAGGACAAAGAAATGTGATATGTCGATAAGACAAGAGGTAACAGGAAAGTAGAGTTCGGTCTTGTGCACTAGGTATTCGAATTGAACACAGAGATGGCTCAAAGATGAAACCCGATATGAGATCATCATCCAGTTTGAAGGAAGCATAACAAGGTGAACTATACAGTGTATTAAGCAATTTCAATCATACTAATATGCCAGCCGATCAACACATTGAAGATAAATTTGATGGAAAAAATAAAGAGTTCATCCATGACAGATAAAACCAGCGAAGAAGATGACTTCAAATTGACATCTTTCATGTCAGATTTAATTGGAGACCCATTGTCTGTGGTGGAGGAGATACCATGAAATAGGGGAAAGAATGAGCTTGATACCTCAGAAGAGACATGGGTAGCAGGGAATTAAAAAGATGATAAGTTTTTGGAGCAGATAAGATCCAAGTGGTGAGCCTCTCATCTATTTTTAGGCATAATACTTGATGTGGTCAACTAAAGTTGTGTCCATGTGTCAATTATTTTACATTGTGTGGTATTTCATATTGGTAATTATTAGAAAGCCAGGGATAATTGTTTATACAATGGGCATTATTTGATGTTTGGTTCATTACACGATGAAGCCCAAAAGTCTCAAAAGGAAGAAATTGTTTGGAAATTGAATAAATATTTTAATACTTTATTGCTTAATGTTCAAATAGAAAAAGACAAGATTCAGTTAAAAAAGAAGACCGAAAAGACAGGGAAGACAGAAAGTCATCGTGAAACTAAAAATTCACAAGAAGAAGCAATTGCAGAACCGAACAGTCACAGAGAAAGCTATTTATTGTAAACTCTTTTCTTGTAAAAGGGTTCTTCTTTTCTACGAGAGAAAGAGTGCTAGAGTGGGGGAAGACAACATTTCATTCATGCATTTCATTTCATGCATTTAGGGGATTTATATTCTAATTTTGTAATTGATTTGGCTGGAGATTGCAAGCAAATAAAATGAGAGCATTTTTATTTGTTGTGCTCAAAATAAAGAAGATTTTTGCCTTGAATCAGAGAATTTAGGCATTATTTTCTGTTTATATTCAATTAGAGCATTGTTGTGATCAGTTTTGGATATTATCTTGCATCTTGTGTTAAATACTGAATGTGTCATAAATTAGAGCATTTGCATGCATTCTTATTGCAGAAATATGAATATTTAATCTTCATTTATTCATTTCATTCACATAATCTGTATTCATAGTTGCATTACCAATGTCAGGGAGTCATAAGATGTATGGATTTATGGGGTTGGCTAGATTTAGGATTGATTTCACTGCCTGAGTTAGTTTTGTCTAGGGATGGCTTGGTTTTCCTCTTTCGTTCTCAAGTTAAGAATGTACCCAATTAGTTTAGGAATACTTAAATTCATTGAATATCATTCATAAGGGAGTTGTACCTTTCAATTTAGAGGAAATCTATCAACCTAGTGATAGATTATCCAACTATTGGTATCAAATTATTTCTCACAAATTTGGGCATTTGAGAGTTAAATTGAAAAGAATAATCTGTTTACCAACAAATTTTTGGCGACTCTGATGGGAAGGCAGAAAAGAAGATTTGTGCTTAATTAAGTTTCCTCAGTTTTATTATTATTATCTCTGCTAGAGATTGGCGACTTTGTTTCAATTTTCATATTTTTTGGTTGAAGAGTCGAGTGCTTTCATTTGCAGAATTATTATTATCTCTACTTGTAGGAGATTGGCGATTCTGTTTGAAAAAGACCATGCCCATTAAAGTTATGAAAAGAGGAAGGCCAGATCCTTCTTTTATTGAACTTCATCAAACACATGATCTAGTATTGCGTGATTTGTTTGATGCTTTTAGAGAAAGCATTACTCGCAGAAGAAAAATGAGTTTGAACATTCAAGAAGACCATGTACTAGTTTTGTTATGGAGAAGTGTTTATGCTAGGTTTCACAAGATGAAAGAGCTTGAAGTGAAAATGAAGTTGTTGCAGCATTGCGAGAAAAGAGTGTTGCAGTTAAGTGAAGAATTGAAGGTGGATGATGATGAAGTTTCGGAAGTTCCACATGACCTTGTTTCCTATAAATTTTCAGTCTTGAGCGAACATTTCATTCAGCCAAGGAAGCAAATTAGAAAATTAACTACGGGTGAAGAAATAGATGCTAAAAGGGATCCAAATCTGCAATTCCTTTGGGTTGCCTTTAAAGAGAGTATTGATGAAGGTGAAAAGAAGGGATTGAGTTTCTTCAAAGATCATCAATCTACCATGATGCTAAACTACATGATCCAAAGGTTTTTGAATGTCCAAGATCAAAAGAAAGGAAAATTTGTTCCAGAAAATATACCTAAAGAGAAACCAGTAAATAAAGAAACCATATCTGCAAATTGCTTGGTTCTTAGAGAGCAGGAAGTATTCCAATTTCAAGAAGAACAAATTTTGATCAACAAAGGGATTCTTGACAGCGGCAAAGAAATGGTAAGAAAAGTAGAAAAAGAAGATTTTCCTATGCTTTCTTTTTCTCCTGATATTGAAAGTTTCATATTTGACAAAAATAGTGATGATTCTTTACATGAAGTTTATTTTGAAAATCATCCTTTGGATTGCACGCAAATGGAATATGAATCCTTCATGTTTGAAGAAGTTACTCGCAAAGATGATTTTCCATCTGTAGAATTTGATGAAGACCCTATATTAGAATATTTTTGTTTTGAAGAAAATGTGACATTAGGTCTTCTTGATGAACTATGTATTAATGAAAGGGTTGAATCATATTTTGGTAATCATTCTTTTAAGTCTGAAAATGTGGTTGAAGAAGTGGTTTCAAGAATAGATTTTTTACATGGAATCTCAGTGACTAATGAAGTGTCGTAGCACCATGAAGAAGATAAAGAGTTGGAATATATATCTCTTTGTCATGAAATAGAAGTTAATCAATTCTTAGTACTAGCTAAATGTAAGTATTCTTCAACAATTGATTCAAGCATTGAGGTTTTAAATTTGGATAAAAAATTCTCAGAATTGACAGCCACAAAGAATGATGAAGTTGTTTCAGATTGGATGGATCCTATGAATAAAGAAAGTCTATGATATTTTAGTTTCATTTTGAATTCTGAATTTGCTCCTGAAGATGATCACATTGGATATCAGTATAATGCAATAAATTTTTCAGAATCGTGTGAATATTCTAATTTTGTCAATCCTAGTTTGAACGTTGAAATCTTTGTTAAAAATGATATTGTCAAAGGTGGCGAATGTGAATATTTTTTGGTATCATTTTTCAGAATCTATTGAATATTCTTCTTCTTCACAAAGAATGGTTGAATGTATGAGAAGTGGTGTGTAGGAGAGTGTAGAAGAATCAGAGATTTATAATGAGGCATGGCTGTTCGGGAGATGTTTTTGGGTCACTAATTTCTTGCACTATGGCAGTTTTGTTTTCAGATCTAAGGAGGCTATCAGAGAGTCTTTGTTTTGGTATAGCTTGCTGAAGCATAATCCACTTTATCGGAAAGGCTCAGATTTTCACTTTCCATTCAATGGCCATGTTATTTCTCCATAATCTCTTTCCTTTTGGTGAGGCCTCCTCACCATGTTTTTTAAATAAGTTTGCTTCCACAGTTTTGGTGTGCTTAGCTTAGCTTTTCTCGCTTTCCTAGTTTTGGCTTTGCCTTGCTCCCCCCTGCCCTCCCAACAAGCAGCTCTATGTTACCCTCTTTTTTCCTAGACCCTATAGCCCAATGGATAAGGCACTCATCTTTTTCCAAAGATGTTGGATTCTTTATGTAATTTGCAGCACATAATCCCCATTCAAAGCCATCTGTAGGGGCACTTTCAATACACCATTTTAAAATTTTTAAAGTCACCTCCCATGAAAGATATCCCTTAATGTGTCCCCTAATTTTTACTAACATGTTCTTATGAATTTGAAATGGGTTTGAAGATCCAAGAAGAAAATTTCCAGATTCTCTAAGTTTGAAGAGCTCAAAATCAAAAATTTAGTCTCATGGTTAAATGGTTAGAATCAATGCAAATTCCAAGATCAAGTGTGTTCTGATATCATGTTTTAATCAAAGGCCTCTAGATTTGATGATCAAAGTATGATGACTATGGATATGTATTCAAATCTCACTCGTAACAGAGAAAGTGGAAAATGAACTCCGAAGGTAAAATTCTGCCAGCAGAGAAGTCAAAGTCTCATTTTCCACCAGAAAAGATAAAATGCAAAATCCTAATTTAAAGGTGAAAGATATGAGTTTATAACATCAAGACTATATTTTCAATGTAATCCATGAAGCAATTAACACAAAATAGTGACCAATATAGAGAAGCAGAAAATTTGATGTCACAGTCTATTTCCAATTTTCCACTAGAGGTAGGGGATGTTGGCTTGCGGCAGAATGTTGAACAGAGAAGCTTAAAGACATGCTCAATTTTTTAAGAGTCACTTAGATCAATTGAAAGAGTAGTCTAGTATAATGAAAAGAGGATGAAGTGGAAAATGCACCTCAATAGTCATTTTCCACCACGGGACAGTTTGTGATTTTCCACGTAGGAGAGAAGCACGTTTGCAAATTTCTGCCAAGATGAGGCTCGAGTCAATCATGCTCTGTTTTATGTATTTTAACTCATCAAAGTGATCAATCACCCTTGAAAAAGGAAGTAAGTGGATAGAGGTGGCCGATCTTGCAAAATTGAGAGGAAGTGGAAAACAACCTCCACTAGTCATTTTCCGCCTGGAGAAGCCCATGTCACATTTTATGCCTGTGAAGGCCAAAGTCCAAAATCCACTATGAGGAAGCTAAACAAAGATTAGTTATGTTTGAAGGATTTTTCAATTGGATATAGTGTTATCACGATGATTGTATCCATAGCCAAGCTTGATGATATCCATTAAATAAGTCACAGCTTGATAATGTTGCAAGCGGAATCAACAATGTCAAAACAAAAGTTGAAAGGAATTAAAACAGAGGTGGAGGTCGCACAAGTCAAATAAAATCTTCAAGTTGCAAAGTTACTATACATCAAAAGAAAGATATCTTTCCTTTGCATGCTCATGAATTCAATGCATAGTCAACAGAGAACCCGAATTAACTAATGAAACATAGATTTCATATAGTTATGTTGCATACACAGTCACAGTGAGAACCAGTATAGAGAGATAGCTTGTGTCATTTGTTTTCATATTGCTGGGCAATATTTGGTTAAGAAATCCACCAATTGGCTCGATCAACATAGAGCATGGAAGAAGACCTGAGCTCAAGATTGAAATCCAATTCATAATTGACAGTTGAAGTTGTGAGGCCATGATGAATCTGTCGCTTCATTCAACAAGCATGCCTAATTTGAAACAGGGGAGGTTCAGCTTTATCACTCATATCTAGTGACAACACGTGCTTGGTGAGGTAAAACCAAGAGCTGAGCTCTAAGTGGCTTAGTAATGAAGACCATATAAAGAGATTTAACTTCTAAGAACTAGTATGCAAATAGCGGCAATTCTTACCAAAAAAACTAGAATAGAACTCATTGCAGGTGCCGACAATGATGAAAGGAGCTTTCAAATAGATTGGGCAAGCTGCCATGAGATATTAGCACTAAGCTTGGAATTAAGATTATCAAATGGCTCAAAATGGTGATGGCATCTTTCCTAGTCTCACTGCCACAATCAACTCGGCCTTCTCATAGATGCCTAGATGTTTTCTAAAGCGTTGAAAAGAGAATGATGTTCAACCCTTTGACATAATGTCAAATCTATTGAAGCCAACATCCAGTTCAACAATCAAAGTCTTTAAATATGGTGGACGTGGCAAAAGTCTATTATAGAGGTTGAATCTATTAAGTAATAAGAAAGGGTTTTCAAAGGCATCGAGGGCAATCTTTAAAAACACAGGATGTTCATACTTGGCCCAAAGCAATTGCTATAACAACAAGAGCCATAGTTTATAGTGAATTGCAAAAATGAGAAAGTTTAGTCACAGTAAGTATCAAGTCTTATGGGATCAACAAAGGATCAGGTATATGTAAATGGTATCATATTAACATTAACATGCTTGGCCCAACCTAGGACAAAGAAATGTGATATGTCGATAAGACAAGAGGTAACATGCAAGAAGAGTTCGGTCTTGTGCACCAGGTATTCGAATTGAACACATAGATGGCTCAAAGATGAAACCCAATATGAGATCATCATCCAGTTCGAAGGAAGCATAACAAGGTGAACTGTATAGTGTATTAAGCAATTTCAATCATACTAATATGCCAGCCGATCAATACATTGAAGATAGATTCGATGGACAAAATAAAGAGTTCGGCCATGACAGATAAAACCAGCGAAGATGATGACATCAAATTGACATCTTTCATGTCAAATTTAATTGGAGACCCATTGTCTATGGTGGAGGAGATACCATGAAATAGGGGGAAGAATGATCTTGATGCTTGAGAAGAGACATGGGTAGCAGGGAATTAAAATGATGATAAGTTTTTGTAGCAGATAAGATCCAAGTAGCAAGCCTCTCATCTATTTTTAGGCATAATAAATTATGTGGTCAACTAAAGTTGTGTCCATGTGTCAATTATTTTACATTGTGTGGTATTTCATATTGGTAATTATTAGAAAGCCACAGATAATTTTTTATATGATGGGCATTATTTGATGTTTGCTTCATTACACGATGAAGCCCAAAAGTCTCAAAAGGAAGAATTTTTTTGGAAATTGAATAAAGATTTTAATACTTTATTCCTTAATGTTCAAATAGAAAAATACAAGATTCAGTTACAAAAGAAGACTGAAAAGGTAGGGAAGACAGAAAGTCATCGTGAAACTAAAAATTCACAAGAAGAAGCGGTTAAAGAACCGAATAGTCACAGAGAAAGCTATTTATTGTAAACTCTTTTCTTGTAAAAGGGTTCTTCTTTTCTGTGAGAGATAGAGCACTGGAGAGGGGGAAGACAACATTTCATTCATGCATTTAGGGGATTTATATTCTAATTTTGTAATTGATTTGGCTGAATATTGCAAGCTAATAAAATCAGAGCATTTTTATTTGTTGTGCTCAAAATAAAGAAGATTTTTGTCTCGAATCAGAGAATTTGGGCATTATTTTCTATTTATATTCAATCAGAGCATTGTTGTGATCAGTTTTGGACATTATTTTGCATCTTGTGTTAAATACTGAATGTGTCATAAATCAGAGCATTTGCATGCATTCTTATTGTAGAAATCTGAATATTTAATCTTCATTTCCTCATTACATTCGCATAATCTGCATTCATAGTTGCATTACCAATGTCAGGGAGTCATAAGATGTATGGATTTCTAGGGTTGGATATATTTAGGATTGATTTCACTACCTGAGTTAGTTCTGTCTAGGGCTGGCTTGGTTTTCCTCTTCCATTCTCAGGTTAAGAACGTACCCAATCACTTTAGGAATACTTAAATTCATTGAATATCATTCATAAGGGAGTTGTACCTTTCAATTCAGAGGAAATCTATCAACCTAGTGATAGATTATCCAAATGTTGGTATCAAATTATTTCTCACAGATTTGGGCATTTGAGAGTTAAATTGAAAAGAACAATCTGTTTACCAACACATAGAATAGAATACATCCAAGTCACGAACCACGAATAGGACCTTGAAATATTTTTTCCACCCAACCATGTGAAATTGGTGAAGTTCCACCCCCCCCTCATGCTAGGAGATAGAACCAAGATACTCATAAGGCCCTAAGCATTCTAAATTTTCAAAAACCCTCACTTGAAAGCAAATACAAAACATTACAAGATATCACATTACTAATCCGAAGGGTTAGGTTTCTAGCATACCCTCTAGGTGAGTGTCATCGCATATTTGGTATTTTGGGATCCTCCATGGAAACCATGTAACCATAGTACCCCCTTTCTCAATAGGGATCCTCCCTGGAAGTTACCCATGGTCCCAGTACTCCAACAGGACTATGTGGCCATTAATATATTTTTTTTCATTATCTTTTGTTCCCCCCCTTTCCCAGAATTCATTATTAGGTTATCACTTTTTACTAACCCACCCATAGGATCATATGGAAACCACTTTAGGGTTCCAACACCTATGGTGAGCCACTCACCTAGGGTACCTAGTCCCCTACCCAAACACACAAGCCATGAAAACATCAATTACTTTCAAAAGATACATCTCATAGGTCTAGGGAACCCTCTAGCACACTCAGGCCACCCGAACGAGTCCTAGCCTTATATTATAGATTCTATCATAAGAAAATTACTAAAATCACATGAGTAACCTCTTATAATACCAAAAAAAACCATGTACAAACATTCATAAGGTACAACATATAACTTTCCACATGCATTAACACCATGTTCCATAACTTGTTCATAAATCTAGGGAACCCTTATGTGCCTGAAATTTGGCTAAGCCTGATTTTTTTTTTTAAATCCCCAAAATCTAAAATCTGCATCTTAACTCCTATGAAGTTTAAACATATCTCAAACATCCTGAAAGGTATTTATACAAATATAACTTAAATTCAGACTTATACTTAAATTTTATATTTGTATAAATCATGGATTCATAGCAGAACTACTATGTGTGAATATGTTGAAGAGATATATAGAGATATATTTTGTATTGTTATTGTTTTCTTTTTGCATTCGGGTGTAATGGCGTAAATGTATAATTCTGGTTCTTGTTACCCAAGCAGAAAGAAGGGAAAAACGGTAGAGAGAGGAAAATAGTGTGTCAACTGGAAACAGCAAGATACAGACTCATCTTCATAACAGAAAAGAATAAAGAAAAGGTTGTTGAAATGATATCTCTAGAATAAGGTAGAAAATAATAAATTTGAATTTACAGTTTATGGTTTTGTATTAATTTGAACTGTCATAACACAAACAATATTTGCATAAAAGAAATGATAAAAGGAATGATCATATTTTCCTAGTTGTAATATTTTTAAACAACTAATAAAAATATATATCATCCTATCATCACACTAATATGAAAACACTTATGAATAATTCCACAAAAACATTCACACACAAATAGGAAGAATTAAACTCTTCTGGATCCAGATCCTACCTGGAGTCCTGTGGAGAAACCTCACAATGGTTGGAGCACACCCCTGCAATACCTCCAAGCTTTGAGTGAGATGGTAGCCTCCTGGTAGAGTCTCTTCCAGAAACCAAACCTCTCTTCCTTACTTAGAAAAATTTCCCAAATGTACTCATAGAAAGATGATCAATAAAACACACAGAGACAAATTTTTCCCCAAATGATTTCCGGAACCAATTTGTAATAATTACCAGATTTTTTTCCTCCAAAATCTCTCATCCCCCTAATTTCTCCAAACTCATTTGATTTATCCTCCAACTATATGGTTCGAGGAGTTTCTTTACGGGAAGAAACTTCTCCAACTTCCATAGTTGGTTGAAAAAAATCAAACCAACATTCCCGTAAATACATAATAAAGTTTCTTAATAAATTTAATTAAAATAGCCTCCCAAGAAACCTATAACAAGAAGATTAAACATAAAGCTTTCAAGGAAAATACATAGCCCACTTGGACTCAAACTAGCCTAACTTCTAGGAGGTCTTGAGTTCAACTCCCTCCTAGATAGCTAGTTTTACCAATAAGAGCTTCCTTTCATTATCTTTTATTATTATTTTTACTTTTATTCAATATATTTTACTAAACATCAAAATACCCTTGAACTAACGAATAAAACACACACAAGTAATAATATTTATATATGTAGAGGTATATGTGTGTGCACCCACATATATGTATACATATATAATGTATATTTAATAATAACACAAATATAAACTAATTTTATATATATACGCTTTCTACCAAAAATCCAACCAACATCGTAACATAAACCATAGGATAATATCATAAGACTGCATTCATATTCCCCAACTAGGGTAACCTCCTAACACAAAACTAAGTCCATGGGTAACCTTGAGAGTAGCTTGGTTAAATCTCCACACAACAACAATTCAAGATTTTGAAGGCACACTCAGACCTGTGTAGCCAGGAGGAGACAATGCCTAGTACCTACATCCTACATCACCAACTGATATGCACACGCACACACACACACACACACACACACACACACACACACACACACACACACACACATATAAACAGA
>MU224097.1:2546119-2563537 GCA_018584345.1 Thuja plicata | reverse complement strand
TCATAACATAAATCAATGTAAAACATTTCACTTAATAGTTCATTTCTAACCATTCATTATTAAATGCTAACTCATTTAATATTTCCAAATAAACTACAGTAACCAAATACATAGATATGCTCAAATGTCTCATAAAATACTTACTAAATAGTGATCATAGTCCAAACATATAATCCAAAGTGTCAAAGAAATAATCATGTCAGTCTAACATAGGAAGATGCTAGGGTGGGAATTACATATTACATCACATATCTATTTCAAAAAGACCTACCTTTATCAAATGTAAACATATACATAGTATAAAATCAAAAAAATGGCTTTGTGCAATGCTTCTTCTTTCCCTTGACGCATTTCAAATGTTGGCTCTTCGGCAACAGCTCTGACTACTCCCCCTATGTTAGGTTCTCTGCTGGCCAGTTGTGATGTTGGTTAATCTCGTGCTGAGCCATTTTTCGGTGTGCCCTGTTTCAGGGTTCTTGCAGCTATTGGGGAGCCCCTTGTTTTTGCTTCTCCCATCTACACTTTAGATGGGACTAGAATCTATTTTATTTATTGGAGGTTACTCTGTGTCATGTGTGCCCTTCATTCCTACTAATAGGTTTCCTTTGTGCCATGATGGAGCATTGGTGCTCCTACGACTATTTCCAATGCTTATTCTCTTTTGGGTGTTGGCCCTAGACTCGGGGATCCCTCTGCTTTGCTCATTGGGAAACATTCTTCTGCCCCTTTGGCTAGGTTGGAGGCTACTCAATATTTTCTATGGGTGATGGTGACAATGAGGGTTCCCCCAAAAAAATCTATTCCTACTGGTGAAAGGAGTTATGCTCATGCTGCCAAATTTGTTGCTACCATCCCTTCTAAGGTGAATGCTTGTCTCATTTCTTGTGCCAAGACCGCACTGGTGGTGGTTTGTGTCCCTAAAGTGGTGGACAATGTATATTTCTACCAGAGTTGTGGGTTGGTTGGTATATTCGTGGGCCTTTGGCCCTTTCTTCCAAATTTGCACTGCTAGGTTACCACCCTTGGAGAGCTTTAGTCTTAGGTGACATTGAGCTCTACCCTTGTGCCAAGGGGTTTTTAATTATCTCATTTTCTTCTTTTGGAGATAGTGATATGGTTTTGAACAAATTGTGGGTTTGGTGGAATCACACCCTTTTTTCAAAACCCTGAATATCTTCATTTAACCCTCTTACTAAACAATTCAATGTGCATTTAGTGTGGGTTCGCCTTCCGAATCTCCCACTCCACTTCTCGGAGATGTCTTACTTTGAGTTCGTAGGAAACTCTCTGGGTTGGTTCTTGAAGGTTGATTAAGTTATGGCTACTATGGGCCACTCTACTTTTGCATGTATTTTGGTTGATATGGGTGTCTCCCAAAAGCTTCCGGGGGACATGGTACTCATGGTTGGGGAAAGGACATGGACTCAAGTGCTAGATTGTGAAGGTCTTCCCTTTCATTTTCAGCATTTTTTCTCTACAATTCAAATGGCTACTAACTCCACTCTTTTGCATTACAAAGGTGTTTCTACTATTGGTCCTAATAAGAGGGGGGCTAAATCAGACAAATCAAACTTAAAATCTTAAAACTGAACTCACTGATTCACTCAAAAAGTACTGAATATAGTAAATAATCAATTCACCAAATAACATAAGCAGCAATCAATCATTCAAACTTAGCAAAATTAGATTAACTCATTAACACATGGTATAAATCATTGACACCAGATTTAATGAGGAAACCCAATTTGGGAAAAACCTTTGTGGGAATTGTAACCTGCAATAAAAATTTACCCTTCTAAAGTATGCTCAATTAAGAACTTATCATGTTAAATATTACAAACACATTTACTAAATGTGACCCTGTTAGGGGATTTACCTCAGATTTGTTAAGATCTTCACCCTATTAGGAGTGGCCTTGTTAGAGGTCTTCAAACACTCTTTTGGAATGTCACCTAAGTCTAGGTTTTACAAATATGATGGTTAAATCCACTCGGTTAAGAGATATCTCTGTTACAAATATTAATAAGAAGTAGTAAACTTTGATCTGTAAAAATTAGCAACTTGCTCCACTTGGATCGGATCCTTTATGCTCAATAGAATACTAGCATCACATACTCCATTGATCTCTTTCTCAGACTATAGATTCTTTGATCTGTCTTTCTCTATTCTGCTCGGTAAATGTTGTTCCTCAGCTTCTTTCCTTCTATGTTCAATTATCTATTAGTCTTACACTAAGTGTAATTCTCATTCCTTATATAGACATACTTTTTCCTCTAAATCTCCTTAATTTTATTTTCCTTTCTTTGCGCTTAGACATTCGATCATCTTCTTCAAATTTCTCAACTCGGTAAACCAAATCACTTTTACCTTGGAACTTGTAACTTTTCTTGGAACTTTCACTTTTCTTGTTTAACCGCTTGATCTTCATCTTAGATCTTCATATTGAATTTTCTCTCTCATACATCTTGTAACAAAATTCATTTAATTAATTTCCTCATCCATCTCATCATCACTCCGCATTAAATTGTATTTCATCATCATTTAATATCAGTATATTATACTTAGTAAAACTTCTTTTCAACTCAAAAACTAATTTCTTCACTGCTTGGTGTCTAACTCACTTTTGGTGCTCGGTGCTCGGTGCTCGGTAACTATAACCGACTCACATAACATTCTACTGACTAACTCGGTCTAGTTAGGTAAAGTATCTCTTTCAGTCATAACCTAATTCATTGCATTTTCCAACTTGATCAATCAAATGTACCGATTTGATAACATCAAATATATAGTAGAAAATAACTATAACATCATTACTTAATCATTGTTTGATCTGTATATGTCACTCATTTAAATTCTCTTAAGATATGGTAACAAAATAAAAATCAATTAATCAATTGTTTGACATCAATGACAAAAAACAACTAATCTAACCATTTCTACAATCATTATACTCAGTATCACTCGGTCTTAATCATCTCCATCATATAAACATTAGTTAATCAACAATATCCCTCTTTGTCATTGATGGAAACCATTATAACAGTGTTATAGCAATTGATGATGGAAGCTCTCAAAAACATAACTATACTCCCTCTGAGTTGATATATTTATTTCCACTTTGATCTCTCTAATCTGAATCTCCTTCTTGGATAAATCTTTTGTTTTCTATAATATACATTTTGAATCTCCTTCATGAGTAAATATTAGCAATTCATTATTCTCCCTCAATATCTCTCTGTAGATAAATGTCATCAATTCGTTCTTTTCCCTCTTTGAAAACAATGCCAAAAAGTCATACTCCTAAAAACTTGTTTCAATAGTGGATTATGTCTGACATGTACTCATAAAACATTACATACAAAAATATTTTCACAACTTTAGGAATCACCTAAAGTGTGTCATACTAACATCAATTCAGAAATAGATATTCTAATGAAATATAGAATTGATGAAACATGCCTCGTGCTCCTAAGTAAACATTGGATAGGGGAAAACCCCCTAATTTATCTCTTAGATACTCAAAAGAATCCTTAGGTAGTGGCTTTGTAAATATATCAGCCAATTGTTCCTTTGAATTACATATTTCAATTTCACATTCTTCTTGTACTTGCTCTCTCAAGTAGTGATACTTGATAGAAATGTGTTTGGTCTTTAAATGCATAGCATAGTTCTTTGATATGTTTAGAGCACTTGTATTATCACAAAAAGTAGTAATTGGATATGTGATCTCTTCTTGCATACCTTCAATTAATTTCTTAAACCATACTATGTTTGCACAATTCATAGCAGCAGAAACATATTCAGCCTCAATAGTAGACTGTGAAATACTACTTTGTTTCTTGCTCATCCATGTAACTAATCTTTCACCTAGAAAGAAAGCACCTCCACTAGTACTTTTTATGTCATCAACATTTCCATCCCAATCTACATCGATGTATTGCAATTCAAAAGTACCTCCTTTCTTGTATAGTAATCCAAACTCTTTTGTGCCTTTCAGGTATCTCAAAATCCTTTTTACTTCAGATATATGTGTTTCCTTCAGATTAGAAGAAAAGATCACAACAATTCCAACAACATGCACTATATCAGGTCTATTGTAAACAACATATTGCAATTCACCAATAATTGATCGGTAAAGAGTATTACCCACCTCTTTTGTTTCATCCTCTTTAGATAATTTACATCTAGTAACCTTCAGTGTTGCAACATGTTTGGAATCCTCCATACCAAAAGTTTTAAGAATCTCTTTGATATACTTGGCTTGTGTAATATAGATTTCTCCAGTAACTTGTTGTATGTGAAGACCTAGAAAAAACTTAATCTCTATGATCATTGACATCTCAAACTCTTTTCTCATTTCATCAGCAAATCCTTTACATAAAGTGGCATTTCCTCCAAATATAATATTATCAACAAAAATTTCAGCAATCCAAACTTTATTATCACTGTCACATTTCAAGTAACCATTATTGTTATCACTTGTTCTTTGAAATCCTATTTTGATTAGATAAGAGTGCAGTCTCTCAAAGCACGCTCAGGGTGCCTTTTTAAAACCATATAAAGCTTTATGTAACTTACATACCTTATTCTTGTTTGTGTTCTTAATGAATCCATCGGGTTGCTCATTTACTTCTTCCTCAAGTATCACATTAAGAAATGTAGACTTAACATCCATCTGATATACCTTGAATCCTTTGAAAGAAGCATATGTTAGAAGTATTCTAACTCCTTCATGTCTAGCAACAGGTGAAAAAGTATCTCCATATTCAATTCCTTCTTCTTGTGGATAACCTTTGCAAACCAATCTAGATTTATTTCGGATAACTTCTCCATGCTCATTCAATTTGTTTCTGAAAATCCATTTAGTACCAATAACATTTTTTTCTTTAGGCCTCGGTACTAACGTCCATGTCTTGTTCTTCTCAATTTTACCATACTCTTCTTTCATAGCTTTTATCCAATCCTCATTATCTAGTGCTTCCATAACTTTCTTCGGCTCAAATGAAGATATCAAACATGTATTGTCTCTGGCCTTTCTCCTTGTCATCACTCCAGCTTCCTTATTTCCAATAATATTTCTCGGGGAATGGTGTCTTCTCACATACTTTTGCAAAATAGGCTGGGTAGTTCTCGGTTCATCAATATCAACATTCAGTTGTGGAACTTCTTGTTCATTTTCCTCCTTGGTAGGTGCTCTTGGTAACGTTTTGGGTGTGTCATGTTGTACATATACAAAATTCTCATAATCAGGTTCCTTCTTACTGTCTTCTTCATTCCTTTTTGCAAATTCATCAATTCTCACATTTCTACTTTCCATCATTTTGGCAGTAACCTTGTTCAAACATTTGTAATCTTTACTCTTTGTAGAATATCCTAAGAATATCCCATCATCTCCTTTTGAATCAAACGTGTCTTCTCTAGAATCTTTCAGAATATAGCATTTGCTCCCAAATATTTTAAAGTAACTAACATTAGGTTTTTTATCATACTATATTTTGTAAGGTGTCTTGTTGGTACATTTCTTCATTTGTACTTGTTTCAATGTATAAATAGTAGTACTCACAACTTCCCTCCAGAATTTTTGTGAAACTCATTTTTCAATCATCAGTTTCCTAGCACAATAAAAAATGGATATGTTTCTTCTCTCAGCGATCTCATTCTGTTGTGGTGTCCTCGGTGCTAACAATTGTCTCTTTATTTCATTCTCATTACAAAACAATGTAAACTCATCAGAAGTAAACTCACCTCCTCTGTCAGATCTCAGACATTCCAACTATCTTCCAATTTATTTTTCAACTCGTACCTTATACCACTTAAACATTTGAAATGCATCAAATTTTTATTTTAAAAACATTATAGACATTATTCTAGAATAATCATCCAAAAATAAAATAAAACATTTTTCTCCATAATAACTTTGAGTTCTCATCAGTCCACATAAATCAATATGAACTAAATTCAAAATTTTCTTGTGTAACATAAGTCTTGCTTGCAAAACTAGATTTAGTCATCTTACCCATCTAAAATTCTTTGCACATAGCATTCTTTGGTTTTTCAATTCTAGGTAGACCTCTTACTCTATTCTTCTTACTCACTTTGATTAAGTTGTCAAAATCAATATGACAAAACCTTTTGTGTCATAACCAGACATCTTAAACTTTAGCAAATAGGAAACTCTTCATAGAAGTATCAAGAAAAAATATATTACCTTTAGATTGTTCTCCAGTAGAAATTAGATTTCTCTTCTCATCAAATACTTTCACTCTTCCATATTGAAGTTTTAGTCGGTGACATGTATTATTTAGTTGTGCAACACTCAACATATTATACTTTAATCCTTCAACCCAATAAACATCATTACATCTTGTGTTATTCAGTAGAATTATGCATCCTTTTACTTTCATAGGATATTGAGCATCATTACCAAATCTAACATAACCTCCATCATGCTTTTCCAAGGAAATAAACTTAAGTTGTTACCGGTCATGTGATGTGAACAACCACTATCTATAATCCAAGTTTCATTCTTACTTACTTGTGATATAGGGCTCTAGGTTCTTCTTCATTAGAATCATCTTTTATAGAAACGTAAACTTATTTTTCCCCATTTCTCTCAATAGAATCATCATCACATTTTCCTTCATTAGAAATATAAAAAGATTTCTTACCTTTGTTTTTCTAGACTCTGTATCTTCTGAATCTATTTTCTCTCTTATCCTTATCTTTCATTTCCTCCTTATCATTTAGAGGAGGTACCCTTAGCTTTCTAACATACCAAGCATTGCTCCACATACTTCCTTATGTCCTTCTGCATCTTATGCTAATAATAGAACCTTTGTACTAGTTCTAGTGTCTTATTGAGGCCAAAGTGGCCACTTAAACTCCCATTGTGCTTTTCTTGTATCACATTCTCCCTCATAGATCCCCTAGGGATGCATAGATGTCCTCCTCTAAATAAGAGATCATTTTGAATGGTATAGTCTACAAATTGACTATGAAAATGATTTTTGAAATCCTTACATACCTTGTATGCTTCTGAGAAGTCTTCATCTCCTTCATAGAGCTCCTTAAAACTCTCCAAACCTATACTTTGCAACTGCACCTCTTGGACTATCAACAATCTCCTACTCAAAGCATCAGCTACTTTATTTAGCTGTCCTTTCATGTGCTTGATGGTGAATGTATAGGCCTGCAAGTATTTCATCCATTTAAGATGTCTATTGCTTAACTTCTCCTGAGAATTGATAAAACTCAAAGCTTTGTTGTCAGTATAAACCATAAATTCATTGGGTAAAAAATAGTGCCTCCACTTCCTCAAGGATTGTACTAATGCATATAACTATAGTTCATATGAGGAATACCTCTTCTTAGCCTCATTCATCTTTTCACTATAGAAGGCCACTGGCCTATTCTCTTGGTTCAAAACTGCCCCAACAACTATACCACTTGCATCACACTCTAGAGTAAACAACTTATCAAAATTTGGCAAAACCAAAATAGGTTGTGTAGCCACTCTCTTTTTCAACCATTCAAAACCCTTACCATCCTCTAGAGTCCACTTGAATTTAGTTTTCACTCCACCTTTAATTGTATCTAGGACTGGTGCACATATTTCACTAAAACCTCTAATGAATTTCCTATAAAATTGGGCAAGCCCATGGAAACTCCTTACCTCAGTGCTGCATGTAGGGATAGGCCATCTTAGTATTGCTTCAACCTTGCTAGGATCCATCTTAAGGTTCCTTGAGCACCACAAAACCTAGGTAGACCAGCTCTTGCTTCAAAAAATCACATTTTTCCAAATTAATGGACAGCTTCTCCTCATGGAGTTTCTTCATCACAATTCTCAAATGTTGGAGTTGTTCTTCCTTTGTCTTACTGAAAATGGGGATATCATCAAGGTATACAACTACAAATCTTCCTATGTAGTCCTTTAACACTTCATTCATTAACCTCATAAAGGTGCTTGGGGCATTGCTAAGCGCAAAGGGCATAACCAACCATTCATAGAGCCCTTCTGTAGTCTTGAATGTTGTTTTCCATTCATCTCCCTCCTTAACTCTAATTTGGTGGTACCCACTCTTCAAATCTAGCTTGGTGTAGTACCTTGCTCCTCCCAAACAATCCATAAGATCTTCAATCCTAGGAATGGGAAACTAGTATCTTATAGTGATTCTATTAATTTCCCTTGAATCTGTACAAAGCCTCCACTTACCTCCTTTTTTTGATGCTAGAACCACTGGTATTGCACATGGACTAATACTTTCCCTTATTAGGCCTTGGTCCAAAAGTTCTTGGACTTGTCTAGCTATCTCCTTGTTTTGATCAGGAGTCCACTTGTATGCAACCTTGTTTGGTAGAGATGCTCCTGGCATGAAGTCAATTTGATGACTTATGGTTCTAGGAGGTGGTAATAAAGTAGGTGACCCATCACTAAATATGTCCCTGAACTCCTTTAACAACTCTTGCACCTCCTCTAGTAATGGTACTTGTTCCACCTTCTTCTCTTCACTAGGCTTAAGCATGATAGCATATTGTGTTCCTTCTCCACTCTTTACACCTTGCATGTACTCCTTACCTCCTTGCAATAAGATGTTAGGCCCTCTTGATGTAGACCCCTCATCATCTATAAGTGGCTAAATTTTATAAGTGACTCCACCTTTCTTGAAAGAATATGAATTCTTTTCTCCATCATGAACTGTCTTCCTATCAAACTACCATGGCCTACCTAAGAGTAGGTGGCATGTATCCATGGGGAGTATATCACACAAGATTTTGTCCACCTATTTTCCAATTGAAAAATCAACCCAAGCTTGCTCGTTTACAAGAACATGTTGACCCTTATTCAACCATATCACCCTATAAGGGTTTGTATGAGGTATCTTGGTTAGCCTAGCTTGCTGACTGCCTCCTCTAAGATAATGTTATCAGTAGACCCTGAATCTATTATAATCTTTCAAACTTTACCCAAGATCTTACACTTCACTCTAAAAAGTTCCCTCCTTTGCTTGGCTTCTTCTTTGACAGGTTCCTTTATGAGGATCCTCCTAATCATCAGATTCTCTCCACTCTCTGAATCAAGGTTAATTTCAGGGGCTTTAACACTATTGGTTTCTTCTTGGGCTAGATAATTCACCCTCTTTTCACCATGTGAATTAGTAGCCTTCTCAGGGCATCTATAGGCTGGATGGCCAAATTGATTGCAATGAAAGCACTTTGTGTTTGCAAAGTGTGAGGCTCTTCCTGAACCTCCAAATCTACCCCTTCCTCCACCTTGGTATCCTCTTCCTCTACTCATGTTGCCTCTTCCACTGGTCTCATTGACTATCTCTATCAATTTAGATTCTCCTTGTGACCTATAGTCACTAACTCTGCCAGCATAGCTACCTCTATGTCCTCTATTCTCTTTTCCTTTACCTCTTCCTCTAGAGGTCTGATCATGTTTCCTTTTTCTTTTCTCCTCTATCTTTAAAGCCATTTGATAACATTGTCTCACACTGGTTAAGGTAGTAAGACTCATCTCCTCTTGTATAGACCACTTGAGCCCATTTTGATACCTAGCTAATCTGATGCTCTCATCCTCCACTATCTTGGAACTTAGGCATAACTTTTGAAACTCCTCAGTATATGCTTGGACTTCAAGGTCTTTCTACCTAAGGTTTTGTCTCTTCCTATTCATTTGGACTTCATAGTCATCTGGTAGGTAAGTATTCTTCAACTTGGCTAACATACCTTTCCATGTAACAATAGGGTTCTTGCCCTCATTTTCTCTCTCAGTCTGAATATACTTCCACCAGGTAAGTGCTGGTCCTCTCAATCTAGACTTAGCCACTTTCATCTTCTGAGCATCTGTCACACCATCACATTCAAAATTATTTTCAAGGCTATCTATCCAGTCCGTAACTAGATCAACATCCATCTGCCCACCAAAAAGTGGCACACCCTCCAAGGCTTTACCACTTAAGGCTTTGAGTTCCTTCAAGAAGGGTTCCTCTGGTAATACCAAATTAGGGGTAGGTGCTTCTTCTTCTAGGTCCCACTCCTCCTTAGCTTCTTTTTCCTCCTTCTAGTCCACCTTGTCTTTCACTCAGTCTGCTTTATCTTGGACCTCTCCTACGAGTTGCTTGAGTTGGATCAACCTTTCTCTTAGCAACCTATTGTCCTCTTCCTGTTCTTCAACTTTCTTGGACAATTCAGCATTGGTCACCATCCTGCTAGATGCCCTTGACTCTACACTTGAGTCCTTGGTCTGCAACATCCACTTGTTGCACCACTGCTTTCCCAAATCTTGAACCTATGCTCTGATACCACTCTGATAGGGAGATACTTGGTATCCTTCTTGAGTTTTCTTGAACTCCTATAGGTCACTCCTAGGACCCCTTAGGGCTTCCTCAATCCACCCTCTACTACTTGGAAAGATCCACCTCTTTCCTCTACCAAGAATCTACCCATCTTGCTAGGTTCTCCATTTTTTCCTCTACAAGAACTTTCCACATTTACACCTTCCAAGCCCTCACCATTGGTTTGAGTTGTAGGAGGTTAAGGGCTTCATTTCACTCCAAGGATGACTCCAAGATAGGGTCTCAATTTTCCAAGGGCATTCATTTCCCAATCGAGCACTAGTTTCCTAGAATTTAGGCCTTGTAGCCTTTTTCCCAGTTAGGCCTCCTTAAATCTAGGAAATCACTATTTCAGCCATAAACTTCCAAAGGACCCCTAGAAAATTTTTGGCAGTTCACAAGTATGGAAAAAACCCACCAAGGTTTTCTAGTTCTCAAGGTTCAACTTTGTCCGTACACCCTGTTTCTGAAATAGGGTTTCTTCCTTATTTTTAGGCCTGTTTTGTGTATTTGGCTTCAAAACTTGGTAAGATGAGTTCTTGGAAAACCCTCTTTGTCCTAGAGTACCTACACAACATCAAACATCACATCCATGGCCTTTTTGGCTCATTAAAACAACCTCCTGCAATTTTACACTATCTTCTATTTGATCTTCCTAAACGGGCTTCTCATTTAGCTCGCCTAGGGAAAGATCTTAAAAATAATTGCATCCACCTTCAGAACTCCTCCTTCTAGATTCTTGAATCTCCATGGACCTAGTCTCCATCCCCAAGTGGTCGTACAGAACCAATGGTGGGAAGTGGAGTAAGGTCCACATCTTTGCTTCTCAGTCAGAACTGGACAACAAACTGTCTCAAACAAAAGAATTTACAAAACTCAAAAGGAAATTAGTTACAAGACTAACTATCTACTAAAAACACCTTACAACATGCCCAAAAATGGCTTCGCAAGATCCTAGTCATCAATCTAATCCAAATACAAAAAGAAAATACCAAAAATCCTCAAATCTACTATACTGTCATTCAACAACTCTTGGCTCCAGATTACAAAATTTGTACAATCACTTCCCTCTACCAAAATTAGGGTTTTTTTCTCCTTCTATCCCCTCAACACACATGTTCCACCCCTTGTATGGTTTTAAAAACACTTAAAACCTCAAAACCCTCTAAGACAACAAAATGTTGTCAACAACTTTTAAAAGTTGCTAATGTTGCATAGCAACATTTTTTCATCTTTTACATATTTCCCCTTTAGAGAGTTTTACTACTATCCTAACCTAACTTAACCTTATTTAGACCTATTAGGGTATCATAGGACCCTAAATACATGCAAACCATCAAATTTTCACTTGATCACATCATCAAGTACAAGCCATTAATGAGCCAAAAATGAGTTATTTGAACCTAACAGAAACACAAATTGCAAGCTAACTTAACCATACTTGGTCTACATGATCTTATATATTTACAATTCCCTTCAAGAGGGTCTTCAATACCCTCACACACCCAAAATGACATGAGAACCACTATTCCAACTGGATTCTCAAGGGTGCTCCTGCACCAGTGAGGTTAGTCTTCGAGTTGCCAGGTATATTCATAGATTGAATTAGGGTCACACCACACACGGATGCAGAGTTGGAGCATCAACTTGTCACATGGGTTACATGAACACTTGGGTCAGGTTAAAATAACTATGGTTTAATGCTTAACCATGTGTATTATCATGGTAGTAATTTAATTGTTAAGAACATATGTTTAATTAGGGTGACCTAGCAATAACTTTAATTCTTAACCTAGATTACAACTTTATCCATTTAAATCTAGAACTAATTCCCTTACAGCCTTAGCTACTTGCGACATTTAAAGTAACCTCTAGACATGAACCTCATTCAATCAAGTTTACTAAACAAATACCATTAAAAATAATACAAACTCACTATACAAAATAAACTACTAGTTAAAATCTAATAATCAAAATCTAATTTAATTCTTATCCTACTAAAATTGATTTAATTACATTCTCCTCTTCAAAAAAAAACATGCAACTATAGTCCGTAAATCCCCTAATAGAAAATTAAATTAACCTCAAATAGAAATTTAAATTAACCTCTAACCCTTTTGAACACATGAGCAACATATTTTAATTTATCATAATAAAATTAAATTAACAACTAACTATACATTTTAAAATAATCAAATAAATCTACTTCTCTAATAGGCTAATCAATTCCAATTAATTAACATGAATTTCTAAACTATTACTCTAACCAGGAAAATAATAAAAAGCATAAATCTATTAACATGTTAGCAATCTATACATTTTACTTAAAAACCAAAGCTATTAATCTAGTAATAAGGCTACACCATTAAATAAAAAGTATATCTATAAAATGAACTACATAATTTAAAATAAAACAATAAAGAAATAAATCTATTTAACTAACTTAAACTTATTAATATTAATGTTTCTTTTTAAATATTTACCCATTGGATAGAATAGGCTATTATTTTAATAAGCTGATTTCATACTAATTAAATCTAAACTAGTTAAAAAAATCTATTAACTACTAATCCTAATCAACTAACCTAAACAACCCTACTAACCCTAACCTACCTACCTACTAACTAGCTTACTAACCTATCCCATCACCCCTCCCCAATTCCCAAGGCCCACATTCCAAGTGGGTGGGGTGTGGGAAATCCCAAACTACCCTAAAAACCTACAAATATAATGCAAGGGGAGCCTTTTTGAAAAGGCAGCGCATGATTTCAAGGTTGAGGTGGGCCCCCCTCAAGATTTACCCCAATCCAATGTTCTAAAAACTTTATGGGAGGTCAACCAAAAGGGAGGCAAGTAAAATTTTGCATGGAGGGAAAGAGATTTGACTTGGGAAAGGAAATAATGACATGTCAGACTTGCTTCCCATCATCTTTTTTTTAATATCATTTTTTTTAATTTGACCTCTGTTACTATAACCTGAGCCCATTTATGGAAAGAGGAGTGTTAAGCAAGTCATGCTATGACTCTTTTTTTTTATTAATTAGAAATTAGTAATTAACAATGAGGTTAGGTTAGGGAGTTAGCATACTAACTCAAATTAAGAAGATCATCTTGGGAAGAGAATATTCTCTGTGGTAAAGAGAGTTATTTCCCTTCCCATACAAATACCACAGAGCATTTTTGCTCTAAAAATCTGGAAAGTAACATTGGTATTATTTGGCTTTGGCTTCTATCATTGATATAATTGATTTTATTATTGGAGTAGTTTATTGTATGCATTTGAATTATTTTATTATTGCAATACACTAAGTGAGTTATAAATTAAATATTAGTATTAGTTGATTTTTACCTTAATATACTAACTTGTTTGATTTACTATTGTTATCAAGTTTATATGCTAAGAGAGCTATTACATTGCTTTTATTTTTAATATTAGATATCATTCTACCATGAAAAATTAACTTCATTATTCTAAAGAATATAATACAATAGGAATGAAACTAAAGGCTCTTCATTTACATTATGGTAATCCTTCAAAATACAACTACACATCTTCAAAATGGAAGATCTATACAATCAACGGATGGCATACAATGTTTCTTCATTTAATGAAACTATTACATAATGAATAAGAACTCTTCACATCATACTTGATAAAGCTTTCAATATGAACATCACACACTCAACAAGAAATGAATCTCAATACAAAAGGAGTAACCATGCAACATTAAAGTTACTCACACAACTACACCAAAATAGAGATTTCTCCCAAGCTTTTTTCACAATCATCTTGACTTCAAAACCTACAAATACATGAGAAGAACCATGGGAAGCTCACCTCCCAACCTAGGTCTCAAAGAGACCACCCCCAAGCTAGGAGAATTGGTAAACCAATAGGTGACAATCACACATCCACACACATGAATACAACAACAATGAACACCCTCTCAAGGCTTGCACAAATGGATTCACCATGAACCCATAACAAGGGGTGGAGGTGGATTTCCATGTAGGAGAATTCCAAAATAATACATTTAAATAAAATTCCTCTTCAAGGCTAAAATCAAATACATCTTTCCATCCAATCTTCTCCTTATTTCCCCCAAAATTAGGATCAAATACAATGGCATGAAAGGGCCCATACACCTTGCATTTTTTTCCCTCCTCTCCATGAGAAGAGACTCTACACTATCATGGAATCCAAATAACCCCTTTCCCCATACATGGCCACTTCTTCCCTATCCAAGGGTGATTAATGCCATCATACCCTTCACAAAAATCCCATATTCAAAATAAAGATAAAACCATAAGCAAGAATTTAAACCCAAAATCTCATTCCCTTACATAACAACAATACAATACATTTCGCATATGCAAGAGAATGAAAAGAAACATACAAATCTACTAGAAATAAAACAAAGCACTTTCATGGCAATATAGACCAACCTTCACAATGTGTTATGTAAAATGAGTTTTGAGAAGAGCTCAATCCCTTATCCTTCCTCCATCCAAACCCTAATGTCTCTAAAACTAGAGAGTGGGTGAACACCCACTAACTCTACCAAGGGCCTCTAAAAAGACCTTCAACTTCTACCCACCTACCAACATTAAATTCAAATTTTACCCTAATATCCTTTGGCTTTTCCTTTTCCCCTATCATAAATTTCAGATTGGAAAGGAGTGTGGGTTTGGGTAAAAGGTCAAGACTTACTCAATTTCCGAAGCATGTGGAAAATAGGTCATAAAATGGGTTACCAAGGCCACTAGGGGATTCTAGATGTGTTAAAAACATTCCTTACCCATACCCCCATCACTAAGGTACAAGGATTTTGCTAAATTTGACCCTTAGGCCCTCTTTTTGGCCCCTAAAAGTGGCTAGAAAAGAATTAAATCTAAATGATCAAATTGGTGAAACTTTGCAAGTATCTCTATCAAGGGGTTTAATTAGGTTCCTACTAAATCAGTTAGGCTTAGGTTTACATTTTCAACCTTAGTAGACATGTCATTACATAAACACATAACGAGTGTCAAGTGACACTGTAAAATGACATAATACAACATTGACATGTCACTAAATACATAATGAAAGCACCTAATACATACATACAATTTTAAGGTCATGAATAAAATCACTTAACAATGAGGTCCAAACCTCTTTATTAGGTTCAACCTTGGCTTACAAATTTGCACATATGGTTGGTTACTGATTCTCTGACTAATTCCATGGTTCTCTTTCCTGCACACTAAACTCGAGCATCAGTAGTCCAAGATAATAAAATCACATGCAATATACATATTCAATTCATACTTAGCAACAATAAACAATAAGCAGAATTAAATTTCTAATTACAATTTTCATATAGAATTTTTTAAAATATAATAATTCCATAATCATCATGACATAACATCCATGAAATAATCAAGTCTAATCATGATCCGATCTTGTCATCCATTCACCTATCTAAACATGTATAATCAAAATCAACCACATGTTCTAGGTCTAATCCATATCAGAATGTAATCCATACAATATAATCATCATCATAAACATAATATCCTGAGTCTCTGTGAGGATAATAAAAAGTGTATCAACGTATCAAAACATAAAGTATCAAAGTGTGAATGAGCAGTAATGCTATGGTGGGTCGGGGTGAGGCCTCACACTTGTTTATCCACCATAGTATATCTGGTAGTGTACCTATCTTGCAAAGCTTCGATGGGAGGAGATTGATTATGGTGTTCATGAGAAAATGTTGTGTGTGGTGGAATGATAGGATTAGAAGAGGTTTCCTTGGTTTTCCCTTTAACATCATCATAGATTGGGTAGGGAGGTGAAGGTAAATGAAAGAATTCTCGAACATCATTATCATGAACTCTAGCTTGAACCCCATCATAAATGTGGGAAGAACTAGGGATTGAAGATGGAGAAATAGAAATAGGAATATTTGGAATTAGATTAGGATTGATAGGATGAGGATTAGGAAGATTAGGAGATAGATTAGGCATGATAGGATTAGGAAGATTAGGAGGTAAGTTATCATTTATCCAATTCTTCACATAATCAAAAAGAGTAATAAGTCCACTACACAAATCATTAATGAAAGTTTTGAAAGTAGGAAGACTAGTATTAGTTAATCTCAAAATAGCATAAGCAAGTGAAACATGAAGATTAACAAAAATAATGAAATGGATGATACTTTCATAAACATCATAATGACTATAGAGATGCTAAAAGAAGCATAATGACAAAAATAGCCATCCCCCAAAGCATCTTAGAGATCTTCATAGTAAATGAAATGCAAGAAGTATTTTTATATTTTTATGATTATGTAGATTTTTTTAATTTTAAAATGCAAGAGAATAAAATAAAACTAATTTAATATGCAAGATATACTCTCTAAGAAAAAGAGGTCAAGCATATAACACCAAAAAGAAAGAGTTGTCTATCGTGGGTTCACCAAAATGTAAAGGATAAAATTATGGATAAGGGGTATATTTATATTTATAAATGTGTGTGAGGAGGGTAGGATTGTTCTTTTAATCCCAAATTACTCAAAGGGAAGATCCAAATTCATTAACCCTAAAGAAAGAATCAATGCATAAATGAATCAACCTATTAAGGACATGGATCAAAGAGAGAAACCCTAATTCCTATTTTATAGAAGAGGATATGTGATAGTTTTAGAAAGATTAAGAACTTTAATTGAATTGAATAGGAGAAACGCACTAACCTTGAAATATTGCAGATCTAAAGAATGAAATTTTCTAAAGCCTGTGTTGAGTTTCTGGAAAATCTGAGACCGGATCTAGAATAGAAACGCAGAGAGGAACAAAATGTAGGATTTGAGAAATACAAATCCACAGAATGCCAAGAACACCTGCATGAAAATAACCTGATGCTGAATGGAAACCATAGAGACAGAAGCATAGCCTTGGAAAATCTCAGCGAAGTGAGAGAAAAATTATATTCCAAAGTCATGAAACAATAATTACAAAAGTTCAACCTTAAAGGTGAACAAAACCCTAAAAAGGTAAAAGCTAGGTTGCGCAATATAATTAATATGAAATATTAATTATA
>MU224097.1:2513038-2528140 GCA_018584345.1 Thuja plicata | reverse complement strand
ACTCTATTACTCTATCACTCTATCTCTATTCCTATATAACTATAGAAGGAAAAACAACTTATGCATGCATAAATTAACACAACTACCTAAGCGTTAGAGACTTTTCTAAACTTTAATAAAATAAATCACAGATACTTTTCCCTATATAGATTAGTGAAAAGTTTGTAAAAGAAAGCTCTTACTATAGAAGGAACAAGAGGAACCTTATCTTATCTCTATTAGCTATCTGATCCTATACTGACAATAAACTAATCATATCTTTGACTATACTAAAACCATCAATACAATTTATATATTTTTAAACAAAAATTTGTATTGGTCTCTTTTTCGACATTCTAATATCAGTAGTTTTGACAAGAATGCCATGTGTTCGACGTCAATAGCGACGAACATTGGTTGAGAAAATGAGACACTGTTTATGATGTTTTGACGTGACTACTATGTGTTCGACATTGATTCCAGCCAACTATGGTCAACAAAGAGACACCCTATGTTTGATGTTTTGACATGACTGCTATATGCTTGACGTTAATTGCAACCAAAGGTGGTCAAAATTTTGGTAAGTTGACCGCTTAGATAAAAGGTTTGATCTGCAATTCTTCCAGCTTCAGGAAATTTTTTCGGTGAAGATTCGGTCGATATTTCAACCACTAAGTAGGTCGATGTTTTGACTACTGGCTTTCCTGTCAAATAAGTGATGAAAAAAGTTTGACAACAGTTATAGTCATATGTACAACCAATGGGTGTCGAATGTTTGACTATTCCTCATCGAAAAATAGGGTAAAATTTACTAGTGTTAAATTGATCGATCTGATCTTTTGAGTCAAATTTATGAGGCCAAAGGATGCTGAGAGGATAGTATTTTTTTGACTATGGTTTCTTTTTTCATGTGGTGGTGACTTAGGGTTTTTTTTATTTGTATATCTTTTGTAACCCTAGTCTACTTCCTGTCATTTTTGCCATTAATGTTGGTTATTTTCCCAAGTCAAGTGGATATACAAATCAAATGTTTTTTTCAAATATTTTGAAGAAAGATCAAGTCAATGGATGAAAGAAGATAAGTGAAAATCATAAATGAAAAGATAGATGTCAATTAGATATCATTTTTAGGGTTTCCTTATTCTTTAAGTATCTTTATTTTCTTTATTATAAGGGTTCTAAATCCTTTGCAAGGCAGGGAAGGTTCCAAGTGTGGTTCTTCTATAAATATTTTTGTATTTTCTCTGCATATATGGTGTTCTTGATCTCTTTCTAGTTCCAGAGAAGAACATCATTGTAATATTTATCTTATGAATGAAATTCTAGTATGGATGTTCTGTCATCAAGTTGTCTCCATTTTGCTTTCCAAATCATATAGGTTAAGGCATCTAGGGTGTTTTAGTCTTGTCTGTTGTAGGATCTGTAATAGATTTATTTAAAGGATATGTGTGATTTAGAATTTTTCTTTAGATGTGTATGAGTTGGGGTATCAAGGATATGCCAAACTTGTCTTTCAGTGGATGTTGATTAATGTATTGTCTATTCCAGGGTCTCTTCCACGGGGAGGGTTAAATACTTTGAATAGGCAGTTGCATATTTGAATACACAGGTGGATCCACAAGTAGAACTTGATTAATGCAATATGTCTGATGTAAGGCATTAGAAATATTAGACTATGTTGTCTTCTTTATTCATAATCTCCTTTTGCAGTGTTATGTTTGAATCTGTTGCCCATTGGATAAGGCATTGGTCTATGAAAGATCTGAGGTATTTCAGAGATCCATTAACCCAAAACATAAATGAAAATATTTTCCCTTCATGTTTAGAGGAGGAAGTTAGAGTAAGTCTGGTTTTCATACATACTTTATGCAAGTTGGATACTGCATAAGATTTGGTAAAAAAATTGAGGTACATGTTACCTAAAGGTTTTAAATGTTAGATTAACTAAGAGGGGGGTTGAATTAGTGGCCTCAAAAATTAATCTAAAAACTCATCCAAACATTTATATCTCCAATATAGTATCCTCAATTATCATTCAGTCCTACAAGATGTATGCCTTACGTAATTCTATCAAATTTATACTACTCGATGAATATATCGTTAAACTATTTCTAAGCTTTACCGAATAGCAGCAATTAAACTTACTGTTTACTAACCAATCATGTTTTAGTAATGTGTAAAGAAAAACATCAAAGAAATTAACCATATATACATTTGACACATGGATTTTTAACGTGGAAACCCTATTAAGGGAAAAACCACTTGGGACCGGTAACCCAAAATTTTCACTCTTCTAAAGTGAGCTCGGTGAAGAGCCAACCCTGTTAAAGGTTACAAACACACTGTTAAGTGTGACCTTGTTAGAGGATTTAAAACAATTGGTTAGTCTTTTGACTTGTGCATTCACTATGCTCTCAAAAAGTAAAAACCTTTTGATACACTTGAGTATCTCAATACATAAACGACTGTTAAACCCCACTCAGTTAAGAGATTTTTTGAATCAATGGTTAAACTGAAACAGTAAATGATATGTTCAATAATACAACTTTTACTTTGCAGATTTTAAGATCTATTGTAAGTTCATAATACCTCTTCTAATCATTGTTCTCTTCAATTCCTTTTTCTCCCCTTCTTTTTATCAGTGAATGTTGTTGTGGTGCAGGAGAACCTAGGTTAGAAAGCATTTTTGAGTTTGAAAGTTGTTTGTAAGGTGTTTTGTTCTACCATTTTTGTAATGACCGAGGTCAATTCGGTGAAAAAACACCATAGTTGTTTAAATTGTTTGTTTTTTAGTTTAATGTGTGTTGAGGTAGTTTGTAAACCTCTAGAAATCTAACCAAGGCTCTAGCAACCAAGGAAGGTGAAATGGCACTAAGGTATAGTGCTCGGTTTACACTTGTGTTTGGGAAGTACTGGTGCTCCGGTTACATTATGTTTCTCGGGGATGCTTCCCAGGCCGCTCGATGATGTATCTCAGTGATGTCACTTGGATTACACTATATCACTTGGGGATGTCACTTGGTGATGATTGTTCGGGGTTGCTGACTGACGCTTGGTGTTGATGTTCTCTTGGTACCGATGCTTGACATTGATGCTCATTAAAGTCGACACTGACACTCACTAATGTCGGTTAATGATCTTGAAATCATGACTTTTTCTTTTGTGACCGGCCTAGTCAATTGTAATGGCTCATTACATGTTGCCTTGTATTCAATGGGGAGTTACACCTATTCAAAGTGATGGGAGGTTTCTTAATGATTGCCCATGCCTGCATTCATGAGGTTGGTAAAAGTTGTTGAAAGTTGTTGGAGAGTGCAGGATATATACCTGGATGCATGTTGTTTATAGGGGCGTGTGTATTGTAAGAGTTTAAAGAAAGTTAATAGAAATTGTAGAGTGTTTTTTTTTATTCTATCTTTAATTTTCATTGTTTGTTTCAAGTGCAAGTATATTAGTTTATTTTTGTTTTGCAAAGTGTGAGTTCTTGGCCCATTTTGGGTAGCAATATTTCATGGCTCCTCAAGGTTTTTACCCTAGGAGAGCTTTGTGATAGTCTGGTTAGGGAAGAAAAGTGAACAAAGATGTTGTGAGAGTATTGGCTGAATGAGTTGGTTTTGCTAGGAGCATGAATCTACCCCTGTAGGTTTAGTAAGCATGGAGGGATAATTTTTTGATGTGGAACTGGGTCTTGAGTGAGAGGTGAAGATCTTAGTGACTTACCTTGGGTTAGGGATTAGAATACCCTAGAAGGTCTGAGAAAGAGACCTTAGAGAAGAGTCAGGCCTAGTCTCTAGCATTTGACCCATTTTTCCTTTCATCAGATTGGTATTAGAGAGAGAAAGAGTTGGGCTTGTGTTGTTTGAGTGTTGTCTTCAGACAAGTCTCTAGATTCACACAAAATGGTCACCAACGCAGAGTTGGCAAAGAATGTAGAAGATCAAAAAGAGGAGAATAGACTCCTAAAGGAACAGTTGGCCAAAATGAAAACTAAGTTGGAAGAAGTGCAGCTTAGGACTGTAGAACTCAGTGAACTGGTGAGAGAAGCTGATGGAAAGGGTAAATCAATGTTCAAGGAAGACATAATACTAGAGCTAGACCCTATGCTTCAAGAAGATCTATTCTTGAAAGGGTTGAAGGAAATTGAGTGGTAAGTCCTTAGAAGGTATGCCTCTATTTAGTGGAAAGATGGAACCAAAGTTAATCATGGAGTGGATAGAATGTCTCAAAAATCACTTTGATTATGATAATATAATTGAGGCTCAAAAAGTAAGAATAGCTAAGACAAGATTGAGAGGAACTTCTCTCACTTGGTGGAAATTTGTCCAAGATGAAAGGACTAAAGAAGTTAAGAACCCTATAACCAGTTGGAAAGGTATGGTTGAAAAAATGAAGGAAACTTATCTTCCTAATGATTATGAAGTGCAGTTGCACAAGATTAGACAAAATCTAAGACAAAAAGACTTAGAAGTCAGTGCCTACTTAAAAGAATTTCACAAGTTATGCTTAAGGTCACATGTAATGGAAGAAGAAAGCTTAAAAGTGGATAGGTATCTAAATGGTCTCAAGTGGAGTATCCAAGAGGAAATAAGTCTCTTAAGCCCTAAGACAATATACTAATGCTATCAGCTAGACCTCGAGGTAGAGGAGAAGTTCAAAAAGAAGCAAGATTCAAACAGTAGAGGAAGAGGAAGAGACAACAGAGGTCATAGAGGATAATATGGAGGAAGGAATTTTGAATCTAAGAATCAAAGTGAATCCAAACTCACTGATAATCAAATAGAATCCAGTAACACAAGAGGTGTTTACAACCGAGGAAGAGGTTCAAACAATAGTTCAAGAGGAAGACCCAATAACCAGGGAAGAGGATCTTATTTCTCTTCAATGAAGTGTTACAACTGTCAACAATTTGGGCATCCTACATATCAGTGTCTAGAGAAGAGCTCTACATCACAAGGAGGAGAGAAGAGAGATGACTATGTGAAAGAAGAGTCTTCTAGTAGTATGACATTAGAAGTTGCACTAGATTCTAAGATGGGGGAGAATCTAAAGGTTTGTAGAGCAGTCCTCAAAGAACCCAGCAAAGAAGAGCCAAGCCAAAGGAGATATTTGTTTCAAGTCAAATGCAAGGTACTCGAGAAGGTCTGTAAAGCTATCATAGATTAAGGTTCTACCAATAACATTTTTTCTTTAGAATCTATTGAAAAGTAAAAGTTAAAAAGGATTCCTCATACTAATCCTTATAGGGCTACTTGGTTGAATAAAGATCAACATGTCTTATTTAATGAACAAGCTTGGGTAGAATTTTCCATAGGGAGATATAAGGACCAAGTGTTGTGTGATATCCTTCCCATGGATGATTTTCATCTATTATTGGGTAGACCTTGGTAGTTTAACCGAGCTGTAGTACATGATGGAGTTAAGAACTCTTATTCCTTTAAGAAAGAGGGAGTGACTTTCAAGATACAGTCAATCTTGGAAGTAGGTACAGAGAAGAAAGGGGGTCCTAACCTACTGTTGGTTGGTGAGAATGAATTCTTGAAGACATTGAAGGAAGAAAATGGAGTGGGCTTTGCTTTGGTTTTGAAACCAAAGAATGAAGGGGAAAGTAAGAGAGAAGAGTTACCTTTAGAAATCCAAAGGTTGTTAACTCAATACCAGACCATAGTTAGTGATGGTCAACCAGCTACCCTACCACCTAAGAGGACTATTAGTCATCATATTGACTTCATCCTAGGAGCCTCACTTCCAAACAAAGCTTCTTATAAAATGACCCCAAAGAAAAATGCAGAAATTGCTAACCAAATCCAAGCACTAATTGACCAAAGGTTGATTAGAAAGGGCATAAGTCCATGTGTTGTTCCCACAGTCTTAGCCCCAAAGAAATATGGTACTTGGAGGTTGTGTACTGATTCCAAGGCCATAAATAAGATCATTATTCAGTATAGGTTCCCCATACTAAGGATAGAAGATTTGATGGATTGTCTCGGTGGAGCTAGGTATTACTCCAAAATAGATCTTAAGAGTGGATATCATCAAATAAGAGTCAAAGGTGGAGATGAGTGGAAGACTTCTTTCAAGACTACCAAAGGACTTTATGAGTGGCTTGTTAAGGCTTTTGGGTTGTCAAATGCACCAAGCACATTTATTAGATTGATGAATGAGGTTTTGAGGGACTTCATTGTAAAATGGGTTGTAGTGTACTTAGATGACATCCTAGTGTTCAACAAGACAAAAGATGATCATCTTAGACATTTACAAATGGTAATGCAAAGATTGCATGAGGAGAAGTTGATAATCAATTTGGAAAAGAGTGAGTTCATGAAGTAAGAGTTGGTATACTTAGGTTTTGTTACCTTAGAGGGTAACTTGAAGATGGACACAAGAAAGGTGGAATAAATCTTGAATTTTCCTACACCAAAGTCAGCTACAGAAGTAAGAAGCTTCTATGGATTAGCATAGTTCTATAGGAATTTTATCAGGCAGTTTAGTAAAATCAATGCACCTATTTTAGATATCACAAAAGAAGGTATGAGAACCAAGTTCCAGTGGAATGAGCAGGCTGATCATGGATTTGAACACTTGAATGAAAGGGTAGAAACTCAACCAATACTACACTTCCTAGTTTTGACAAATTGTTTACTATGGAATGTGATGCCAGTATTATTGTTGTCGGTGCAATTTTGAGTCAAGAAGGAAAGCCAGTAGCTTTTCATCGTGAAAAAATCTATGATGCAAAGAGGAAATATTCCTCATATGATTTGGAATTATATACATTAGTGCAAGAAATAAGGAAATGGAGACATTATCTCCTTCCCAAAGAATTTATGTCTTTACCGACAACCAGGCTTTAAGTTTTCTGAATTCATGGGATAAACTAAGGCATAAGCATATGAAATAGGTGGAGTATATACAAGCCTACACCTTCACCATAAAGAACAAGAAGGGATTCTAGAAAAAGGTAGTAGATACATTGAGTAGAAGGTTGTTCACAATACAAGAAGTTTAGCTAAGAAGCATTGGCATAGAAAGCTTCAAGGATCTGTATCCAACAGATGAAGACTTTTCAATAGCATACAAGGTATGTCAAGATTTTCAAAATTATTTTCATAGTGATTATTCTAAGTATACTCTTCAAGAAGGTATTTTGTTTAAAGGAGAACAAATCTATGTACCGATAGGTTTGATGAGGGAAAACTTAGTACAAGAGAAGCATAATGGTTCATTAAGTGGACATTTTGGGTTGAATAAAACTCTAGAATTGGTAAAGAGGCACTACTATTAGCCAAAAATGAGTAGGGATGTCCATAGATATGTAGAGACTTGTATAGTCTGTCAAAAGGAAAAAGGGATTTCATCCAATGCAGGATTGTATCAGCCCCTTCCAATCCCAAATAGACCATGGGAATGTCTTAGTATGGATTTTGTAGTTGGACTACCGAAGACTAAGCAGTGAATGGATATCATCTTTGTGATTGTGGACAAGTTGAGCAAGATGACTCATTTTGTGCCATATAAAACCACACATGATGCATGTTACATTGCAAATTTGTTCTTTAGAGAAGAAGTAAGGATATATGGATTACCTTTGAGTATTGTATCAGACAGAGACTCTAAGTATACAAGTCATTTTTGGAAAACCTTATGGCAGAAGCTTGGTACTAATCTTTCCTTTAGCTCGGCATATCATCCACAGACTGATGGTTAGACCGAGGTGGTGAACCAAAAATTAGGAAATCTATTGAGATGTCTCACAAAATAATATGGACAATCATGGGATTGGTTACTTTCTCAAGCAGAATTTTTCTATAATAACACAGTCAATAGATCCAATGGAAAGAGCCAATTGAAATAGTATATGGGATTCATCCTAGGGGTATATGTGAACTTAGGGATCTTGGAAGCAATACAGAGAAGAGTGGGTATGTTGAATATTTTTCTCAATCCATGAAATAGGTTCATGATATAGTGAAGGAAACAATAGTGGAGAGTACAACTCACACCAAGAAAAAGGTAGATGCAAAGAAAAGAGATGTTAAGTTTCAAGTTGGAGATTTGGTCATGGTGAACCTAAACAAAGAAAGGTTGCAAAAAGGTGTTCTGAGTAAGCTTCAGATTAGGAAGATAGGCCCTTGTACAATTTTGGCAAAGTGTTGGTCTAATGCTTATAAATTTGATCTTCCTACAGACATAGGATTATCTCCAGTTTCCAATGTGGCATATCTTGTGTCCTATAAAGGACCAATCCCATAAGGAGGTCATGATCTAGCAGCAAATATAGAAGAACTCAAAGCACTAAAACATCTAGTTGCACCGAAATCAAAGGTAGAGAAGATTCTAAATTAAAGAGTTTCCAAGCAGACTAGAAGATAGACCTACAAGGAACATATGGTCAAATGGCACTGACAAGCTGATTTGGAGGCAACATGGGTGCAAGAGACAGAGTTCAAGCAGTTAGGCAGTGATCTTGACTTGATCCAATCACCTATAAGTTGATTTCTCTCATTCGGGGGAGTATGGTGCAGGAGCACCTAGGTTATAAATCATTTTTTATTTTGAAAGTTGTTTGTAAGGTGTTTTGTTCTACCATTTTTGTAATGACCAAGGTCAATTTGATGAACAAACACCATAGTTATTTAAATTATTTGCTTTTCAATTTAATGTGTGTTGAGGTAGTTTTTAAACTTCTAGAAATCCAACCAAGGCTCTAGAAACCAAGGAAGGTGAAATGGAACTAAGGTACAATGCTCGGTTTACATTGGTGTTTGGGTAGTACTAGTGCTCAGGTTATATTATGTTGCTCGGGGATGCTGCTCATGTCACTCGGTGATGTCACTCAAGTTACACTATATCACTTTGGGATGTCACTTGGTGGTCATTGTTTGGGGTTGCTAACTAACACTCGGTGCTAATGTTGTGTTGGTACTAACGATCAACATTGATGCTTGGTAAAGTCAACATTGACGCTCGGTAATGTCAGTTAACAACCCAGAAATCATGGCTTTATCTTTTATGACCACCCTAGTCAATTGTAATGGCTCATTACGTGTCACCTTGTATTCAATGAGGAGTTACACCTATTATAAGTGATGGGAGGTTTCTTAATGATCGTCCATGCCTTCATTCATGAGGTTGGTAAAAGTTGTTGAAAGTTGTTGGAGAGCACAGGATATATACCTGGATGCATGTTCTTTCTAGGGGCGTGTGTATTTTAAGAGTTTCAAGAAAGTTAATATAAATTGTAGAGTGTGTGTCTTTTAGTCTATCTTTGATTTTCATTATTCATTTCAAGTGCAAGTAGATTAGCTTATTTTTATTTTGAAAAGTGTGATTTCTTGGCCTATTTTGGGTAGTAATATTTCATGGCTCCTCAAGGTTCTTGAATCCATGGTGAGAACCATGTGCCTGGATAGCATTCGAGAGGAGCCCTTGTATATAGTATTTTTTTTTTGTTTTTTTATGAGAGGTGTTGGAAATGAAAGTGGAGTTCTTACCCTAGGCGAGCTTGGTGATAGTCTGGTTAGGGAAGAAAAGTGAGGAAAAATGTTGTGAGAGTATTGGCTGAATAAGTTTGTTTAGCCAGGAGCATGAATCTACCCTTGTAGGTTCAGTAGGCATGGAGGGATAATTTGTTGATGGGGAATTGAGTGTTGAGTGAGAGGTGAATATCTTAGTGATTTACCTTGGATTAGGGTTTATAATACCCTAGAAGGTCTGAGAAAGAGACCTTAGAGAAGAGTCAGGCTAACTCTCTAGCATTTGACCAATTTTTCCTTTCATCATGTTACTCAATGTCTGCAAAATTATTGCCTCTGTTCTTCAGCCTGTATGATCAGATCTGCATGAAGACTTCTATCTTCACCAGAATTATACTCAACATTCCTATTTTCATAATGAATTACTTGTCTCTTTATATAGACATGATTTCATCTTTTCATCTCTTTTTCTTTCTTGTTCTTGGCATAGATTATTTCTTGATCAACAAATCTTTCCATGCTTTTGCTTTAATCTTTAAAGATTTTCTTTAGTTTTATCCCGTAGAGTTCTCCTTGACAACTAGGAATAAAACTAGCTTTAAATCTTCAGTTCAACTGGTTGATAAAAACAAATAAATCAACAAATCAGTTAACTCTATCTTTAGCTCCTGCCAGCTAAGGGTTTTTTCATTTCCTAACTCCAGTTCTGATCGGTGATCAACTCTTAGTTTTCTCGGTCATTGACTCTAGTTGTCCTTAGGCATCACCACTATCCATAGGTATTGTCTGTCTGTCATTCAACACTATGAACTTCTCAGGATTCACTTCAATTATGCTTGGGGTTGCAGTGCTCGGTATACACTATGACTACTCAGGGTTCTTTGTCTTTGGGTGTGCATTGTTCATTGGTATTTACTGTCACTCAGTGTACACTGGATTTTTATGTTTACTGATAAAATAAACTTTATCTTTTTAGTTTCTTAAAGTCTATGACAATACATATATGACCAATCATATTTATATCAAGTTGACATCAATGAAAATACAATACATTAAGTTATTTAATGTCTTGCATTTACTTTCTGCAGCTTGGTGATCATCAACTTATCATCTTCAAACATTCAATCAGTTATAGTTCACTAATCTCTCCCTTTGGCATTGATAGAAACATACTATCATTTCAATATGAAATATGTAATGTAGAACATGCCATACCATACCAAAAAATTTGTTCTATAACCAATGTAAATATCTTACTCACGATAAGCTCTTCTAGCTTAGATTTGATTCTTGTAGAGTGCTTTCCTTTATTCCCTTCAATGGATAGATGTAGTAATCTTGTCTTCTAATTCTGTCTCTTTCTTTGTTGTAAAATTTGTTCTCCCTTTTCTAGATAGATATGCAATGTCAACTTTTCTCCAATTCTATCCCTTAGATAGATGTTTGTTTCTTTGAATATTTCTCTCCCTTTGACTGTTCCTCTCCTTGATGGATTTTTCTCTTTTCTCTTCCTTTGAATGATCATTATAGATATTTCATATGGATATAATCTCTCTCCCTTTGACAGCAATGCCAAACATATAATATCTCTCTCCCTAATATATCATTGAATTCTTCTGTCCATCAGAAATACAGCTCTGTAGTAGCCAATAATATCTCTAATGTTTGGTGCAGATAAGTACCTTTCTGTGTACTGATATATCAGTGCATTCCATATCTCATCTTGCATCGACATAATTGACCTTCTGATAATGTATAGGCTGATGCAGCCTTCAAGATAGCTTAGTGACCAGTAGACAAGGGTCAGACCCCTAGTCTTTTCCTCAGGTACTCAAATGTATCTTTTGGCAATGGATTTGTGAATATGTATGCTAATTGTTCCTTGTATTGTACATATTCCAATATTACCTCTTTCTCTTGTACTTGTTCCCTCAAGTAATGACACTTTATTGCTATGTGTTTTGTCTTAGCATGCATTACAGGGTTTTTTGAGATGTTTATTGCACTAGTATTATCACAATAGATAAAAACTGGTTCAAGAATTTCAATATTCATACCTTTCAGCAATTTCTTGATCCATGCAATGTAAGATCAATTTGCAGTAGCAACCACATATTCTACTTCTGCAGTTGATTGAGATATGCATCCTTTCTTTTTGCTTATCCATGTGACAAGTTTGTCACCCATAAAGAATTCTCCTCCTGTTATGCTCTTTATGTCATCTATGTTTCTAGCCCAATCAGCATCGGTATAAACTTGTAGCTCAAATTTGCCTTCTTTATTATACCAAAAGCCATAGTCTTTGGTATTCTTTAGAAATATCAGATTTTTTTTTACAGCAGTCATGTGTGATTCCTTGGGATTAGCAAAGAATCTTGCAACTATACCAACTACATGTGATATATCTAGTCTAGTATGTACAACATATATTAGTTTTCCAATCATAGAGCTGTATAAGGTTTGATTTACCTTGGTTGACTTGTCTTCCTTTTTCAATTTGCATCTAGTTTCCATAGGTGTTCCAATTGGTTTGGAATCTTCCATCTTGAATATCTTCAACACTTCTTTCATGTATTTGGATTGTTTGATGTAGATGCATGTATCTTGTTGTAGAATCTGTAGACCAAGAAAAAATTTGATCTCTCCAAACATTGATATCTCAAATTCTTTGCTCATTTCATCAAAAAATTATTTGCATAACATATAATTACCTCACATATTGATATTATCAACAAATATCTCAGCAATCAAAACTTTATCATCAATATCTTCTTTTAAATACAGATTACTATTATTGCTTGTTCTTACAAATCCAATAATAATGAGATAAGAGTGAATTCTTTCATATCATGCTCTTGGTACTTGTTTCAATCCATACAAGGCTTTGTGTAGTATACAAACCATGTTCCTCTTGTTAGGATCAACAAACCCTTTGGGTTTTTTCAATGTATACTTATTCTTCTAGTATTCCATTTAGAAATGCAGATTTAACATCCATTTGGTATACTTTGAATCCTTTGGAAGGAGCATAAGCAAGTATAAATCTAACTCCTTCCAGTCTAGCAATGGGTGAAAATTTTTCTCCATAGTCAATACTGTATTCTTGTGCATACCAGTCTTGCTTTGTTCCTTGTGACTTCTCCATTCTCATTCAGTTTGTTTCTTAATATCCATTTGGTACCAATGACATTTTTGTCACTCGATCTAGGTACTAATGTCCATGTTTTATTATTTTCATTCTATTCAATCTCATCATTTATTTCATTAACTCATTCCTGATTCTCAAGTGCAGTATTAATAGATTTAGGTTCAAAATCACATATCAAACATCTAGTGTTAAGTGACTTACTTCTTGTTCTCATTCTAGCTCTTTTGTCTCCTATGATTTGGTCTTGTGTGTTGGAAATATTTTTTGGAAAGCTACAATGGAAATAATTATTGTTTTGTAATTGATGTCAAACCTTAACTGGTGAGACTATTTCTATTTGTTTGAGTACCATATCTATTGATTGATGGAGGAGATTTAACAAGAAGACCAAGAAGAATGGTTGAGTTGTGAGGAATTACAAAGGGTACTTTATCAGTTGGCACATTGGCAAAGTGATATGTTGTTTATCTTTCACTAACAATTTGTTGAGAACAGTTTATGTCAAGCAAGTTTTGGTCAGCCAAGCACCAGTGTGTGTTGAGCATATTTTCTTGTATATGTCAAGCGTTAGTAAATTGCCAAGGAACACAGTGTTGGTTGAGCAGCAGTATTTTTATGATTGATGAGATTTAATATCTATGTCTGACATAGTTGATTTTATTGGGATATGTAAAGTTAATTAAGGATAAGCACGTTTCATCTACACTATGTAAATGCACATGTAACCATAATTAATGCTTGGATCAAAGATTTAATTGGTGATAGTATTGGAGAAATAAATTAAATGTAATGATGGAAAGATCTGTTGGATCTGACCTAACCTAAGATCTACGATCTTGATTAAGCAGAAAAAGATGTATCTAACCTAGATGGAGAGGTATATGATAACGTCAAGGGGTTATTCATGGATAGAGATGTATATGTAGAGTATGCAAGAGGATTGAATGGTTAATTGACTAATTGGAAAAGATCTAAGAAAAAAAGGCTGAGCAGAGAAGAAGAGTGATTGCTTAACAAATTCCCAAGCAGATTTGGAGTTTGATATGAGAATGGAGGCCACTCAGTGAATTAGCATTAGAGCTGAATTGGATCTGGATTGCAAAGTAAGTTGTATGAATCAGATCAAACATGTTGATTACTTTCTAACCATTATATCAGTTCAAATCCTTTAACCAGGTTGACCTAACATTCATTGTATAAATCCTTTGAGAAAGGTGAAATTCAGATTGGAATGTTCTAAGTCCTCCAACAAGGCCACTCCTGACAGGGTGATTAAATCCTTAAACTAGGTCACATTTAGCATTATGTTTTGTAACCTTTAACAGGGTTGGCTCTTAACAGGACATCACTTCAGAAGAGTGAAAACTTGATAGCATGTTATTGGTGGTTTTTCCCAAATTGGGTTTCCACGTTAAATAATGGTGTCAACTTGTGTGAATTTTTATATTGTGTTTTACTATTAAGTTTCTGCAAGCTTATTTGATTTCAACAGTAAACTGCATACTTACATTATTGACTTATGCTATCACTGTTGAGCAGATATGAGTTGCTTAATTTGGTATAAAGTTTCAATGGGCACATCTAGACCTATGGATAACTAATTCAACCCCCCCCCTCTCAGTTATTCTAAATTCATTCTAACAATTAGTATCAGAGCTTTGGTCTCTTGAAAAATTTTGAAGGTACTTGGAGCAAAAGGGAGGTACCAAAGTTGAACAAGGAAAACTTTCCAGCATGGAAAATTTTGATGAAATTTCATTTGGCTAGTGTTGGTGATTTTGCTAAACATCTTATTGATCAAGAATACATAGCCCCTACTGGAGCTCTCAATGCTACACAGTTAAGAGAAAAGCAAGAACATAATCAAGCAATGTTGGAGATTGCATCATCCCTGAACTATCATGAGTTTGAAGACATAAAGGACTATACAAGTGCAAAAAAAATGTGGGATAATCTTGAAACCATCTATGGAGGTGACACAAATGTGCTAAGAGCCAAATCTGAAAGCTTGAGAGGTAAGTTTGATGAAATGAAAATGCAAGAAGGAGAAAATATAGTTTCATATTATGGTAGGATAAAGGAAGTTGTAAATGCTATTAGAGGAGCTAAAGGAATCATTAATGATAACACTATCATGAGAAAGGTACTGAGAACACTTCTTCCTATTTATTCTATTAGAGTATCTATAATTCAAGAATTGTGATGTACTCCTAACAACAATTTGACTTTGGAAAGTTTGGTAGGCAGACTTACTGCATTTGAGATGTCAAATTTTGATAACTATACTCCACAAGCCATTGAATTTGCATTCAAGTCCCAGATGTTCAGCAAAAAATCAAAAAAAAAGGAAAGAAATGTGTGGATAGTGACATCGCCACTTCTGATGATGATCTAGAAGAACTTGAGGCACTTATGGCAAGAAGACTATCAAGAGGAAAAGGAAAATTCAAAGGTAAACTTCCTATTATTTGTTTTTCATGTAACAAAGTTGGTCATATTGCT
>MU224097.1:2495672-2511001 GCA_018584345.1 Thuja plicata | reverse complement strand
GAGAAACATTCACCCCAGTTGCAAGATTGGAAGGTGTCAGAACCTTACTTGCATATGTAGCCTACAAAGGATTTAAAGTCTATCAAATGGATGTGAAGTCAACATTTCTAAATGGAATATTAGAAGAAGAAGAAGTCTACATTGAACAAGATGATGGATTTGTAGACCCAAGAAAAAATAATATGGTTTGCAAGCTACAAAAAGCACTATATGGACTGAAGAAAGCACCCAAAGCATGGTATGAAAGATTGCACAACTATCTGATGAAGATTGGATTTGCAAGAACAAATGACAATAGCAATCTGTATTTGAAGATAGAGCAAAGTAAAGGTACTTTATTAGCTGAAATTTTTGTTGATGACATTATCTTTTGTGGACAAGATATGTTATGCCAAGCATTTGTAAAGGAGATGCAAACTGAATTTTAGATGTCTATGTTTGGTGAGATAAAAAAATTTGTTGGCTTACAAATATATCAGATGAAGAATGGTATCTATATTACTCAATCAAAATATGTCGAAGGGATACTAAAAATTTTTGTAATGGAAGATTCAAAACTAGTGAGTACACCCATGGCTACTAGATAGAAGTTAACCAAGAATGATGAGACAAAAGAAGTAAATCAAACACTGTACAAATCAATGATTGGAAAGTTGCAATATGTTGTACATAGTAGAGCTAATATTGCATTAGTTGTTGGTATTGTTGCTATATTTTTTTTCAATCCCAAAGAAACTCATATGATGGTAGTAAAAATGATTCTAAGATACTTAAAAGGAACAGATGAATATGGTCTTTATTAGAGAAGGAATGAGAAAGTTGAACTTAGATTTTATACTAATTCTGATTGGGCTGGAAATGTAGATGACAGAAAAAGCACCACAAGAGGAGCATTTCTTTTGGGAAAAAGATTAGTTTCATGGAAAAGCAAGAAACAGAATTGCACCTCACAATCTACAGCAAAAGTCGAGTATGTGGCTGCAGCAGTCAATTGCTCTAATATTGTTTTATTGTTTTGTGTTTCCATCAATGCCAAAGAGGGATATTGTTGGAAATATTGTTTGGAAAGCTACAATGGAAACAATTATTGTTTTGTGATTGATATCAAACCTTAATTGGTGAGACTATTACTATTTGTTTGAGTACCATATCTATTGATTGATGGAGGAGATTTAACAAGAAGAATGGTTGAGTTATGAGGAATTACTAAGGGTACTTTATCAGTTGGCACATTGGTAAAGTGATATGTTGTTTATCTTTCACTGATTGTTTACCAAGAATAGTTTATGTCATGCAAGTTTTGGTCAGCCAAGCACCAGTGTGTGCCAAGCGTCAGTAAATTGCCGAGGAACATAGTGTTGGTTGAGCAGTAGTATTTTGATGATTGATGAGATTTAAGATCTCTGGCCAACATAGTTGATTTTATTGGGATATGTAAAGTTAATTAAGGATAAGCACATTTGATCTACACTATGTAAATGTACAGGTAACCGTAATTAATGCTTGGATCAAAGATTTAAATGGTGATTATATTAGAGAAATAAATTAAATGTAATGATGGAAAGATCCGTTGGATCTTACCTAACCTAAGATATATGATCTTGATTAAGTGGAAAAATATTTATCTGACCTAGATGGAGAGGTATATGATAACCTCAAGGGGTTATTAATGGATAGAGTTATGTATGCAGAGTATGCAAGAGGATTGCATGGTTAATTGATTGATTGGTAAAGATCTAAGCAAAGAAGGCTGAGCAGAGAAGAAGAGAGTGATTTCTTGATGAATTCCCAAGCAGATCTAGAGTTTGAGATGAGAATGGAGGCCACTCAGTGAATTAGCATTAGAGCTAAATTGGATCTGGATTGCAAAGTAAGTTGTACGAATCAGATCAAACCTGTTGATTACTTTCTAACCATTGTATCAATTCAATTCCTTTAACCAGGTTGACCTAACAGTCATTGTATAAATCCTTTGAGCAAGGTGACATTCAAATTAGAATGTTCTAAGTCCTCTAACAAGGCCACTCCTAATAGGGTGATTAAATCCTTTAACCAGATCACATTTAGCAATGTGTTTTGTAACCTTTAACAGGGTTGGCTCTTAACAGGGCATCACTTCAGAAGAGTGAAAACTTGATAGCATGTTATTGGTGGTTTTTTCCCAAATTGGGTTTCCACATTAAATACTGGTGTCAACTTGTGTGAATGTTTATGTTGTGGTTTACTCTTAAGTTTCTGCAAGCTTATTTCATTTGAACAGTAAACTGCATACTTATATTGTTGACTTATGCTATCACTGCTGAGTAGATCTGAGTTGTTTAATTTGGTATAAATTTTCAATGGGCACATCTAGACCTGTGGATAACTAATTCACCCCCCCCCTCAGTTATTCTAAATTCATTCTAACATTGTGGATGGTGTCTTCTGACATACTTGGAAAGTATCGATTTAGATATTTGTTCATCATTCTTATCATCATTTTGACCTTCATCTTGATCTTTAGTCTCACTCGATTCACCATTGTGAGCATTTTCCTAATTTTTGATGTGTGTAGCTTGATGCGCGGGTGCATTGTTTTGTCGCTCAGTAGCGATACATTGTTGCTCGGGTAGAGTGTCAGGTTCTTCACTATAGAAAAATATATTGTAATCTTCTGGTTCCTTTCTACTTTCCTCGTCACTTTTCTCAGCAAATTCATCCACTTTAACATTTACACTTTCAATGATTTTGTTAGATGATTTTTTAAGACATTTATAAGCTTTGCTTTTGGTAGAATAACCTAGAAATATTCCTTCATCACTTTTGGAGTCAAGCTTTCCATTTCTATCATCTTTCAATATATAACATTGACTTCAAAAAATTCTAAAGTTACTTACATTTGGTGTGTATCCATACCATAGCTCATAAGGTGTCTTATTGGTGTCTTTCTTCACTTGAACTCGATTTAGTGTACAGACACCATTACTGACAACTTCTCCCCAGAATTTTTGTGTGATGCCTTTTTCAATCATCAGTTTCCTAGCACAATAAATAATTGATCTATTTCTTCTTTTAGCAATCCCATTTTTTTGTGGTGTTCTCGGTGTAGAAACATGTCTTTGAATTCCATGCTCATTACAATAGTTAGTGAATTCATCAGAAATAAATTCTCCTCCTCTATCTCATCTTAGACATTTCAGTTCTTTTCCACTTTGTTTTTCAACTATATCTGTATACCATTTGAACATCTTAAATGCTTTAGACTTATTTTTTAAGAACATAACAGTCATCATTCTAGAATAATCATCAATAAATAGAATGAAGTATCTATCACCATAATACCTCTTTTTTCTCATTGGTCCACATAAGTCAGTATAGACTAACTCTATAATAGCATTAGATGTGTAGGTTTTTCTCTTGAAACTAGACTTTTTCATTTTTCCTTTTTGTCAATTCTTGCATATGACATGGTCGGGTTTTGACATGCTTGGTAAGCCTCTTACTTTAATTTTCTTGCTTATCCTAACAATGTTGTCAAAATTCACATGACATAGCCTTTTATGCCACAACCAAATGTCTTCATTTCTAGCTAATAAATAATTAGTCTCGATATTATCAAGATAGAATAGGTTACCTTTTGTTTGTTCACCAGTACCGATCAACCTTCCTATTTCATTATATATCTTTTCCTTTTTTTTCTAAAATGCAACTCGGTGTCTTGTTTTATTTAGCTATGAAATACTCAATATATTATATTTAAGTCCTTCCACCCAATATGCATTTTCACATCTGATCAGATTATTCAGCATGATTGTTCCTTTTCCTTCAACTAGACAAGGTGATTCATTACCCATCCTAACTGATCCACCATTATAATATTCAAAAGTTTCAAACTTTTCTTTATCTCTAGTCATGTGGTGAGTACAGCCACTATCAATAATCCAGACATCATTCTTGCTAACTTTAGATATGAGTGTAGTTTCAACATACCTTTCCTCTTCGTCTGAATCATCCTTCATAGAAAAAAATACTACATTAATGTCTTAATTAGACTCGGTGTCAGTATTTTCATATTTTTTATTAGCCATGTAACAAGCCTTCTTGCCTTTGTCCTTGTAGTCTCAGTTATCTCTTCTGTCAGATTATCGGTTGCTTCGATAATCTCAGTCATCACTTCTGTCAAACTTCTTTTCATAAGATCTGTCATTGTTTCTTTCATCTTTTCTTTTGTTCGGGCATCTACAAAAAAAATGACCAATTTATTTGAAATTAAAACATACCAATGGTAATTTACCTATGTATCTACCTTTTTCTCTTTGCAATCTTCTAGCCATTAGTGCTTCAATTTCATCAAGTTCTTGTTCATCAATATCACTTTCACTATCATTTCTCATAGTGTGTTTATGACTTGATTTACTTATTTTCAGAGAAGATTTGAATGCATAATCAATAGATGGTAAGACATTGTTCTCATAGTTATTCATCTCAAATGAAATAAGTCTACCAATCAAACAATCTAGAGTAACATTTTTATTTGCTATTGCTCTCATTTCTTGAATTGCAGATACTCTAATAGCATAAACAAGAAGTAAGGTTCTTATAATTTTACTTAACAATGTCTCTTCCTCGAGTGCTCCTCCTACTCCTTAGATATAATTAACAACCTCTTTGATTATGTTGTTGTACTGAGTGACGTTCTCTCCTTCTTTCATTCTAAGGTCATCAAACTTTCCTCTTAGGCTTTTAGCTTTAGCTCTCAGCACATTTTTATCTCCTACATGTACTAGCTTGAGATTTTCCCTCATTTTCTTTGTAGTGGTGCATGATTTGACATCTTCAAATTTAGCATCAGAGAGTGAAGAAGAAAGTTCTATCATCATAGAATTGTGTTCATGTTTCTCTCTCAATTGATCAACTATCAGAGGTCCAGTAGGTAAAACAAATTCAGTATCCAAGTATTATGTGACATCATTTCCAATACATGATAGTAGGAGTATTATTATTCTTTTCCATGATGAAAATTTTTCCTTGTTCAACTTAGACACATCCCTTTTACTCATCTTCTGATCTTTAGCTTGAGTCTTGAAACTCCCTTCCAAACACCAAAGCTCTAATACCAATTGTTAGAATAACTGAGAGCGGGGTGAATCAGTGGCCTCAAAAATTAATCCAAAAACTCATCCAAAAATTTATATCCCAAATATAATATCCTCAAGTATCATTCAGTCCTACAAGATGTATAGCTTATGTAATTCTATCAAATTTATACTTCTCGATGAATATATTGTTTAACTATTTCTAAACTTTACCGAATAGCGGCAATTAAACTTGGTGTTTACCAACCAAACCTATTTTAGTAATGTGTAAAGAAAAATGTCAAAGTAATGAACCATATACACATTTGACATATGGATTTTTAATATGGAAATCTTGTTAAGGTAAAAACTATTTGGGACCGATAACCCAAAATTTTCACTCTTTTGACGTGAGCTCGGTGAAGAGCCAACCCTGTTAAAGGTTACAAACACATTGTTAAGTGTGACCTTGTTAGAATATTTAAAACCATTGGCTAGTGTTTTAACCTTGTGAATTCACTATGTTTTCAACAAGTAAAAACCTTTCATACTCTTGAGTATCTCAATACATTAAGGACTATTAAATCCCACTCGGTTAAGATATTTTCTGAATCAATGCTTAAACTGAAATAGTAAATGATCTGTTCAATAATACAACTTTTACTTTGCAGTTTTTTAGATCTATTGTAAGTTCATAATACCTCTTCTAATCAATGTTCTATTCAATTCCTTTTTCTCCCCTTCTTTCTTCTCAGTGAATGTTGTTTTTTATCTGTTGCTCGGTGTCTACAAAATTCTTGGCTCTGTTCTTCATCCTATATGATCAGATCTGAATGAAGACTTCTATCTTCACCAAAATTATACTCAGCATTCCTCTTTTCATAATGAATTACTTATCTCTTTATATAGACATGATTTCATCTTTTCATCTATTTGTCTTTCTTGTTCTTGGCATAGATTATTTCTTGATCTGCAAATCTCGGCATGCTTTTTCTTTAATCTTTAAAGATTTTCTTTAGTTTTATCTCATAGATTTCTCCTTGACAACTGGGAATAAAAATAGCTTTAAATCTTTAGTTCAACTGGTCAATAAAAACAAATCAATCAATCAGTTGACTCTATCTTTAGCTCCTGTAAGCTAAGTGTTTTTTTCATTTCCTAACTCTAGTTCAGATCGGTGATCAACTCTTAGTTTTCTTGATCATTACCTCCAGTTGTCCTCAGGAATCACCACTATCCATTGGTGTTGTCTTTCCATCGTTCAACACTATCAAATGCTTAGGGTTCACTTCAGCTATGCTTGGGGTTGCGGTGCTCAGTATACACTGTGACTTCTCGGGGTTCTCTGTCCGTTGGTGTGCACTATCTGTCAGTGTTTACTGTCACTCGGTGTACACTAGATTTTTATGTTTACCGATAACATAAACTTTATCTTTTTGGTTTCTTGAAGTCTATGAAAATCTGTATATGACTAATCAGATTTATATCAAATTAAAATCAATGACAATACAATACATTAACTTAATTAATGTCTTGCATTTACTTTCTGCAGCTCAGTGATAATCAACTTATCATCTTCAAACTTTCAATCAATTATATTTCATCATGAAATCTATTCCATAGTTATATATCTGCAAGCTATTATTTTTCACAAAGAGTTATGTGTGTGTAGACTAGGTATACTCTCCTGAGTGATGTGGATCTCAAAGTGTAGAAGGTCTTTGAACCTTGTCAATGTTGGCTTTCTCTTATCTCCTTTCTTCTGAGGGTGTTGAGTTTGTGTCTTAAGTTTTTAATCCCACAACCTGGTCTCAAAATCTCATCTAGGAAAGGAGATTGTAATAAAAAATACTAACATCTTGACTTCCTTATGTGCTTCTATATGTCTAGTGGTTGTATCAGGCATTAATAGGTCAATCTTTTGGTGCAACGACAAATACGAGTTGTAACAAGTAGTATTAGAGCTAGGTCACAGGTTCAAATCCCTCACTTGCAATGGGGGGATTGTTACAATGGTGAGAAATTTTGATTGCACCCTTGCTCTTCTTGGTTGTTTAGTGCAATGCTTGGGTGTTTAGCATGTTTTAACTGCCTCTTTTGCTTCTATATGTCTAGTGGTTGTATTGGGCATTAATAGGTCGATCGTTTGGTGCAACAACAACTGCTAGTTCTAACAAGAACATCCATGGTAGTACCTCTGACCTCTCTCAACCTCTGCATCATCTCTATCCATAAGGAATCTCAGTGTTTTTACTTGGACAGGAAGTTGTAGGATCTTGTATATGTCCTCTAGATTCATTGGCATCTCGCTAGAAGGTAGATGGAAGGAACATGATTCATCATCCCATCTCTCTGTCAGTGCCATCAACATGGCCCTGTGAAATTGGATCTGGGGCAGGTGGTATATCCAATATAGACCAACATCTCTCCTAGCTAAACATCCTATGGATGCAGTGATGAGTATTGTTCTCAAAGTAATGTCATGGTCTTTATGGAATAGTGTTCTCATAATGTCTTCATGTCTTGCAATCAGAGATAAACAAGATTCCATTAGTACATCATTTTGATCCATCTAAATCTATCAACAATGAAGTAAAAAAAAACACCTAGGTACATGTAAACTTCCAAGGTACAGGTTGACTTCCTGGGTACAGGTCAAAATCCTTACCAGGTATAGGTTGAATTCATAGCTATAGGTTGAATCCTCAGGTTTCTGGATAAGACAACATCATGACATCACTACAATCAACATCCTACATGTATAGAAAAAGGACAAGAATGATAGAAAACAAGATAAAGCATGAAAATTGAGACATACCTCATTCAAGGGTGTATCCTATTTGAATGATTTCCTTAGGACCTCTAATCTCATGGGCTCTAATTTTTGGTCCCATTGAGGGGGGGTGAATCAAACAAATCAAACTTAAACACTTAAAATTGAACTCTCTTATTCACTCAGAAAAACTAAATACAGTAAATAACCAACTCACCAAATAATTCAATAACGTAAGCAAAAATGCATCTCATATATGTAAATCAATCATTCAAACTTAGCAACATCAGATTAACTCATATAACTCTATACTTAATAAGCAGTAGTAAACTTTGATTTATAAATATAGAAACTACCTTTTCTTGTGTCATATCCTTTATGTTCAATTGAATACTGACATCACATACTCCATTGATCTCTTTATTAGACTGTATATTCTTCAATCTCTGTTTCTCTATTCTTCTCGATAAATATTGTTCTTCAACTTCTTCTTCTTCTTCTCTATTCAATTTGCTAGTAGCATACTCTTTGTGTATTTCTCATCCTTTATATAGACATACTTTTGCCTCTTAATCTCCTTAATTTTATTTTCCTTCATTTGCGCTCAGTCATTCAATCTTCTTCTTCATTATTCACAACTTGGTAAACCATCTCACTTTTACCTCAAAACTTGAACTTTTCTTGGTACTCTTCACAATTGAGTTTAACCACTTGATCTTTTTCTTAGACCTTCACATTGAATTTTCATGTTCGGAGATCTTATAACAAACATCATTTGATTCATTTCCTCATGCCATTCATCATTGCTTCACATTAAATTTGAGCTTATCATCATTTATTATCAATATCATGTACTTGTTAAAAATTTATTTGCAACTCAGTAACTGACTTCATTCAATGTTCGGTGTCTAACTCATCTTCAGTGCTCGGTGCTTAACTTTCACTTGGTACTTGGTAACTTGTGATCAACTCACATAACATTCTATTGACTTACTCTATCTAGCTTGGTAAATTAACTCTTCCAGTCATAACTTTAACTCATTGCAATTTTGGACCTGATCAATCAATTGTATTGACTTGATAGCATAAAATATATAGTGGAAAATAAATATATCATCATTACATCTTCATTGTATGATCTGTATTTTTCACCCATTTAACTTCTCTTAAGATATGGTAACATAATAAAAATCAATTAATCAATTGCTTGACATCAATGGCAAAACAATAACTAATCTAACCATTCCTATAATCATGATACTCGGTATCACTCAGTCTTCATCATCTCCATAATATATTCATCAGTTAATCAACAATCTCCCGCTTTGGTATTGATGTCAACCACAATAATATTTTTATAGAAATTGATGATGGCAGCTGTCAAATACATAACTATACTCCCTCTGAGTTGATATTTTTGTTTCCACTTTGATCTCTGATCTGAATCTCCCTCTTGGATAAATCTTATGTTTCTGAAACTTACATTTTGAATCTCCTTCATGAGTAAATATTAGCAATTCATTCTCTCTCAATATCATTAATTCCCTTAAGGATAAATGTCATCAATTCATTCTCTCCCTTTATAACAACAATGAAAAAAATTAATACTCCTAAAAACTTATTCTAGTAGTGGATTATACTTGACATGTAATCATAAATAATTACATACAAAAATCTTTTCACAACTTCAGGAATCACCTAAAGTGTGTCATATTAACATAAATTTAGAAATAGATATTCTAATGAAATATAGAATTGATGCAGCATGCCTCATGCTCTTTAGTCAACATTGGATGGGGCAAGAACCCCTTATTTACCTCTTAGATACTCAAAAGAATCTTTAGGTAGTGGATTTGTAAATATATCAGCCAATTGTTCCTTTGAATTCACATATTCCAATCTCGCATTCTTCTCTTGAACTTGTTCTCTCAAGTAGTGATACTTGATAGAAACGTCCCTTGTCTTTGAATGCATAACCAGGTTCTTTGATATATTAATAGCACTTGTATTATCACAAAAAATAGTAATCGGATCTATGATCTCTTCTTTCATACCTTCAAGTAATTGCTTAATCCATACTATGTTTGCACAATTCATTGCAGCAACAACATATTCAGCCTCGGCAGTAGACTATGAAATACAACTTGTTTTCTTGCTCAAAACCAATCTTTCACATAGAAAGAATGTGCCTCCACTACTATTTTTTTTTCATTAACATTTCCATCCAAATCTACATTAGTGTAGACTTGCAGATCAAAAAAACCTCCCTTTTTGTATAATAAACAAAACTCTTTTGTGCCTTTTCGATATCTCAAAATTCTCTTTACTGTAGACATATGTATTTCCTTCAGATTAGAAGAAAATATTGCAACAATCCGAACATTGTGTTCTATATCAGGTATGTTGTGAACAACATACTACAATTTACCAATCATGGATTGGTAAAGAGTATTATGCACCTCTTGTGTTTCATCCTCTTTAGATAATTTACATCCAGTAACCATAGGTGTTCCAATCGGTTCGGAAGCTTCCATACCCAATATTTTAAGAATCTCTTTGATATACTTGGCTTGTGTAATATAGATTCCTCCAGTAACTTGGTGTATCTATAGACCTAGAAAGAACTTAATCTTTCCAATCCTTTACATCTCAAACTCTTTTCTCATTTCATCAACAAATCCTTTACATAAACTGTCATTACCTCCAAAAATAATATCATCAACAAAAATTTCAGAAATCAAAAGTTTATGATCACTGCCACATTTCAAGTAAACCTTAATGTTATCGCTTGTTCTTTGAAATATTATTTTGATTAGATAAGAGGGCAGTGTCTCATATCATTCTTAGGGTACTTGTTTCAAGCCATATAAAGCTTTATGTAACTTACATACCTTTTTCTTGTTTGTGTTCTCAATAAATCCTTCAGGTTGCTCAATGTATACTTCTTCTTCAAGTATCCCATTAATAAATGCAAACTTAACATCCATTTGATATACCTTGAATCCTTTGTTAGAAGCATATGCTAGAAGTATCCTAACAACTTCCAATCTAGAAACAGGTGAAAAAGTATCTCCATAGTCAACTCCTTCTTGTGCATAACCTTTGCAAACCAATCTATCTTTATTTCTAATAACTTCTCCATGCTCATTTAGTTTGTTTCTGAAAATCTATTTAGTACCAATAATATTTTTGTCTTTGGGCCTGGGTACTATTGTCCATGTCTTTTTCTTCTAAATTTGATCATATTCTTCTTTCATTGCTTTCATCCAATCTTCATTATCTAGTGCCTCTCTAACTTTCTTTGGCTCAAATGTAGATATCAAACATGTATTGTCTCTTACCTTTCTTTTGGTCATTATTCCAGCATCCTTATTTCCAATAATCTTTTTCATGGAATGGTGTCTTCTCACATACTTTGCCAAAATAGTCTTGGTAGCTCTTGGTTCTTCAATATCAACATTCGGTTGTGGAACTGCTTCTTCACATTCCTCCTCGGTACGTGCTCTCGGTAAGGTATAAGGGGCATCACGTTGAACATATACAAACTTCTCATAATCTTTGGGTTCCTTATTACTACCTTCATCATTCCCTTTTAAAAATTTATCAATTCTTTCATTGTCACTTTCCACCATTTTTTAGTAACCTTGTTCAAACATTTGTAAGATTTACTGCTTGCAGAATATCCCTTCTTCTCCTTTTGAATCAAACTTTCCTTCTCTAGAATCTTTTAAAATATAGCATTTTCTCCCAAAAATTTTGAAGTAACTAACATTAGGTTTGTGTTCATACTAGATTTCATAAGGTTTCTTGTTAGTACCTTTCTTCATTTGTACTCGGTTCAATGTATAAATAGTAGTACTCACAACTTCCCTCAAAAATTTCTGTGAAGCTCCTTTTTCAATCATCAATGTCCTAGCACAATCAAAAATAGATTTGTTTGTTCTCTCAGCAATCCCATTTTTTGTGGTGTCCTTTATGCTGACAACTATCTCTTAATTCTATTCTCATTACAAAACAATTTAAACTCATCAGAAGTAAACTCACCTCCTCTGTCAAATTTTAGACATTTTAACTTTCTTCTAGTTTCTTTTTCAACTCGGGCCTTATACCACTTAAACATTTAAAATGCATCATATTTTTATTTTAAAAACATTACAGGCGTCATTCTAGAATAATCATCCACAAATAAAATAAATATTTGTCTCCATAATAACTTTGAGTCCTCATGGGTGCTCATAAATTAGTATGTACTAAATCCAAAATCCCTTGTGTAACATAAGTCTTGCTTGAAAAACTATATTTATTCATCTTACCCATCTCACATTCTCTACACATAGAACTCTCTGGTTTTTCTAATCTTAGAAGTCCTCTTACTCTACACTTCTTACTCACTTTGATTAAGTTGTCAAAATTAATATGACAAAGCCTTTTGTGCCATAACCAAACATCTTCAACTTTAGAAAATAGACAACTCTTCATGGAAGTATCAAGATAAAATAAATTACCTTTAGATTGTTCTCCAGTAGTAATCATATTATCCTTCTCATCAAATACTTTCACCCTTCCATATTGAAATCTTAGTCGGTGACCTATATTTTTTAGTTGTGCAACACTCAAAAAATTATACTTTAATCCTTCAACCCAATAGACATCATCACATCTTGTGTTATTCAGTAGAATTATTGATCTTTTTCCTTTCACAAGATATGGAGCATCATTACCAAATCTAACATAACCTCCATCAGGATTTTCCAAGGAATAAACTTAAGTGTGTCACCAGTCATGTGATGTGAATAACCACTATCTATAATCCATGTTTCATTGTTACTTACTTGTGATATTAGGGCTCTTGGTTCTTCTTCATCATAATCATCATTTATAGAAACATAAACAACTTCTTTTCCATCATCACTATCAAAAGAATCATCATCACTTAGTCCTTCATTAGAAATATGAAAATATTTCTTACCTTTGTTTTTGTAGTCTCTGTATCTCCTAAATCTATTTTCTCTTTTGTCCTTATCTCTATTATCTTTCTTTTCCTCCTTATCTTTCTCTGAATGGTTAGATGCAAAGTGACCAACTTTATCACAATTAAAACATTTCAAGGGTAACTTACCTCATTATTTGCCTTTGCCTCTTTATAGCCTTCTATCCAACAAAGCTTCAAATTATCTTTCATTCTCATCATATTTAGTAAATATCTCTTCAAGACCTTCAGTGCAACTATAAAATTTCTCACTAGCACTGCTCCAATATCCATCTCTAGCAGTAGCTTCCCTAGCTTTTCCAATCTTTAAAGTAGACTTAAATGCAGATTCAATCTTAGAAGTAGCAGGAAAACTATTGTCAAAATCATTTAACTCATATGCAATTAACTTACCAATAGTAGCATCCAGTGAAACATTCATCTGGGGTATAGATCTTAGCTCTTGTATAGAAGATACATGAATAGCATAACTCAGTAGCAGGGTTCTCAACATTTTTCTTGTAACATCATCCTCTGCTATGATCCCACCAGCTCCTCTGATAGAATTAATATTCTCCTTAAGTCTTGTACTATACTATATTATGTTTTGTCTTTCCTTCATCCTCATAGAGTCAAATTTTCCTCTTAAGCTTTCTGATTTAGCCTTCTGAACATGCTAATCTCCACCATAGGTCAAAATAAGCTTATTGCACATTTTTTTCAAAGTAGTACAACCATCAAGCTCATCATATTCCTAGTTGGTAAGTGTAGAAGTAATCTCAATCACAAGTTGTGTGTGTTCTTGTTTTTATCTTTGCTTATTGATAGTCGTAAGTGTTGTAATTGGTGCTACATATTCATTATCAATAAAGTGAAGTCCATATTCTCCTACTCTAGACACATGCAACCTCATTCTAATTTTCCATGTAGAGAAATGATCCCTATTAAACTTTGGTGCTTCCCTCTTATACATCTTTAGATCTTGACTCAATTCCTTTTAAACTTATCACTTCAGAGTAACTCGGTGGTGATACCAAATGTTGGTCTCACTGAGAGGAGGGTGAATCAGACAAATCAAACTTAAACACTTAAAACTGATCTGATTAGGATCTGGGACTATTATAGAAGGAATGTTTAATGTTTAACATAAGCTAATTCAAAAGCATTAAATAAGTGAATTAACATAATTAAATGCAAAATTGAAAAAAGAATATAAAGGTAATGAACTGAAAGAAAGAGAGTAGAGAGATAGAAGACAAAACACAACTGATAATGGAGTTCGTCTGGGTGGACTACGTCTCTGGGTCCCTCTCCAATAAGGTGACCAATCTGATTAGCTCCAAAAATCAATTACATGTGTTTACAAGATCTTCCCTTCAAGCACAACGGTAGCATAATTCTCCATTGTACAAAAATTAACACAAAGTCTAGAAGATCATAATCTCCTTCTCATCACATGAATGCCTACCAAAGGCCTAATACCCCCCTTTTATACATGAAGTTAGCCAAAAATGGGCTATAACCATTAATTACAAAAGAATCCCTTTCAACTAATTTAATCTTCATAATAATCCCTTTAGGACCCGTTTGGTTGCGGGAATACGTTGGGAATTGGCAGTGGGTTTTCTAGTTTTGAGCTTAATCCGTTGTTTGGGTTGCAAATATGAAAACCCAGTTTTGACCCCAAATTCCAATTTTGAGCCCAAAATGGACGGCACAATCTTCCCACTCAATTGGTGGAATTCAAAATCTAATTCTGATTTTGGTTGCCAGATATGACTTGGCCATAATAGTTTGAAATATGGCTCGCAAAATGTCTTCCATGTCATTTTTGTGCATAAGAAAATCCCCCCCGTGGTGAAAGTTTTGGAAGACATGAAAATGGAAAACCGCACATTGCTCTTGCTCTTCAGACAATGCGTTGATTTCCAGAACATGCTCCACATTGATGGTGCTTATGGTTACAATGGAAGCAGTTGTTAGTAATAACTGAGAGGGGGGTGAATCAGTGGCCTCAGTAATTTATCCAATTTAAACTTTAATCCACCAATCAATACTTATCAAATTATTAAGTCCCAACAAGATGCATGCCTTTGAAATACTTGAGACAAATAACTGTCTGTCGGTTTACCTTGTCTGTTCTTATTCTCCTTGATAACCGAAAAGTAGTAAACTGTATTCACTGATACTCAGTAAATATGTAGAGTATACCAGTCAATCCATAAATGTATATGTAGAATGTAAAGCAATAAAATAATAAATCATACACACATAACACAAGGATTTTAACATGGAAACCCTATTAAGGGAAAAACCACTGGGACCGATACCCCAAATTTTCACTCTTCTGAAGTGAGCCCTGTTAGGAGCCAACCCTATTAAAGGTTACAAACACATGGTTAAGTATGACCTTGTTAGAGGATTTTTATACATAGGTTGTCACTTAGTATCTGGCATCTACACTACCATCCTTGAATCAGTCTCATGACTGTCAATAGGCTTTATGCAAATCTTACTACCATCCTTGAATCAG
>MU224097.1:2448366-2459481 GCA_018584345.1 Thuja plicata | reverse complement strand
GGAAAATTACCTTCTTAGGTAGAATTCCGCCATGGAGAAGATGATTTCTGAAATCCCGCTGAGCTCGTTCTCGCTCATTTCTTAACCAAATTGCTCGTCGTTTGTTGCATTAGGATCATTGAGACCTATAGAATTGATCCATATTAGTCTTCAATCTCTGCCTGAGGAAGAACATCGATTGGAGCACAAATCTTTTCCAGGTTAGGATCTACAACCAACCCAAAATAATGAGACCTCGAAAACAACCCGCCTGGCTAAGAGAAGGAAAGGCAATGATAGGGAAACCCGACAAAGATAGCCTACCTAAGAAAGACTTAGACATAGACTCAGACTGACCAGACTGACCATATGACTCCAAGAATGCCAAAAAAAAGGGTGACTGAAATTCAGACAACAATATCCAGTGACAACATGTGCGTGGTGAGGTAAAACAAAGAGCCAAGCTCTAAGCAGCTTAGTAATGAAGACCATATAAAGAGATTGAACTTCTAAGAACTAGTATGCGAATAGCGGAAATTCTTACAAAAAAAACCATAATAGAACTCGTAGGGGCTGACAATGATGAAAGGAGATTTCAAATAGATCGAGCAAGCCGCCATGAGATATTAGCACTAAGCTTGGAATTAAGATTATCGAATGGCTCACAATGGTGATGGAGTCCTACCTAGTCTCACTGCCACAATAAACTTGGCCTTCTCATAGATGCCTAGATGTTTTCTAAAGTGTTGAAAAGAGAATGATGTTCAACCCTTTGACATAATGTCAAATCCGTTGAAGCCAACATCCGATTCAACAATCAAAGTCTTTAAATATGGTGGACACAGGCTAAGTTTTTTATAGAGGTTGAATCTAGTAAGTACTAAGAATGGGTTTTCAAAGGCATCGAGGGTGATCTCTAAAAATACAGGATGTTCGTACTCGACCCAAAGCAATTTCTATAACAACAAGAGCCACAGTTTATAGTGAATTGCAAAAATGAGAAAGTTTAGTCATGGTAACTATCAAGTCTTATGGGATCAACAAAGGATCGGGTATATGTAAATGGTACCATATTAACTTTAACATGCATGGCCAAACCTAGGACAAAGACATGTGATATGTTGATAAGACAAGAGGTAACAGGAAAGAAGAGTTTGGTCTTGTGTACTAGGTATTTGAATTGAACATAGAGATGGCTCAAAGGTGAAACCCGATATGAGATCATCATCCAGTTTGAAGGAAGCATATAAGGTGAACTATACAGTGTATTAAGCAATTTCAATCATACTAATATGCCAGTCGATCAACACATTGAAGATAAATTCGATGGACAAAATAAAGAGTTCGTCCATGACAGATAAAACCAGTGAAGATGATGACTTCAAATTGACATCTTTCATGTCAGATTTAATTGGAGACCCGTTGTCTATGGTGGAAGAGATACCATGAAATAGGGGGAAGAATGAGCTTGATGCTTGAGAAGAGACACGGGTAGCAGGGAATTAAAAAGATGATAATTTTTTGGAGCAGATAAGATCCAAGTGGCAAGCCTCTCATCTATTTTTAGGCATAATACTTGATGTGGTCAACTAAATTTGTGTCCATGTGTCAATTATTTTAAATTGTGTGGTATTTCATATTGGTAATTATTAAAAAGCCATGGATAATTGTATATACGATGGGCATTATTTGATGTTTGGTTCATTACACGATGAAGCCCGAAAGTCTCAAAAGGAAGAAATTGTTTGGAAATTGAATAAAGATTTTAATACTTTATTCCTTAATGTTCAAATAGAAAAAGACAAGATTCAGTTACAAAAGAAGACCGAAAAGGCAGGGAAGACAGAAATTCATCGTGAAACTGAAAATTCACAAGAAGCAGTTACAGAACTGAACAATCGCAGAGAAAGCTATTTATTGTAAACTCTTTTCTTGTAAAAGGGTTCTTCTTTTCTACGAGAGACAGAGTGCTGGAGTGGGGGAAGACAACATTTCATTTCATGCATTTAGGGGATTTATATTCTGATTTTGTAATTGATTTGGCTGAAGATTGCAAGTAAATAAAATTAGAGCATTTTTATTTTTTGTGCACAAAATAAAGAAGATTTTTGCCTTGAATCAAAGAATTTAGCCATTATTTTTTGTTTATATTCAATCGGAGCATTGTTGTGATCAGTTTTGGACATTATCTTGCATCTTGTGTTAAATACTGAATGTGTCATAAATCAGAGCATTTGCATGCATTCTTATTGCAGAAATGTGAATATTTAATCTTCATTTCTTCATTGCATTCACATAATCTGCATTCATAGTTGCATTACCAATGTCAGGGAGTCATAAGATGTATGGATTTCTGGGGTTGGCAAGATTTAGGATTAATTTCACTTCCTGAGTTATTTTTGTCCAGGGCTAGCTTGGTTTTCCTCATCTATTTTCAGGTTAAGAACGTACCCAATTAGTTTAAGAATACTTAAATTCATTGAATATCATTCATAAGGGAGCTATACCTTTCAATTCAGATCAAATATATCAACCTAGTGATAGATTATCCAACTGTTGGTATCAAATTATTTCTCACAGATTTGGGCATTTGAGAGTTAAATTGAAAAGAATAATCTGTTTACCAACAAATTTTTGGCGACTCTGATGGGAAGGCGGAAAAGAAGATTTGTGCTTAATTAAGTTTCCTCAGTTTTATTATTATTATCTCTACTAGAGATTGGCGACTTTGTTTCAATTTTCATAATTTTTGGTTGAAGAGTCGAGTGCTTTCATTTTCAGAATTATTATTATCTCTACTTGTAGGAGATTGGTGACTCTGTTTGGAAAAGACCATGCCCATTAAAGTTGTGAAAAGAGGAAGGCTAGATCCTTCTTTTATTGAACTTCATCAAACACATGATCCGGTATTGCGCAATTTGTTTGATGCTTTTAGAGAAAGCATTACTCATAGAAGAAAAATGAGTTTGAACATTGAAGAAGACCATGTACCAGTTCTGTTATGGAGAGGTGTTTGTGCCAGGTTTCACAAGATGAAAGAGCTTGAAGTGAAAATGAAGTTGTTGTAGCATTGTGAGAAAAGAGTGTTGCAATTAATTGAAGAATTGAAGGTGGATAATGATAAAGTTTTGGAAGTACCACATGACCTTGTTTCCTATAACTTTTTAGTCTTGAGCGAACATGACATTCAGCCAAGGAAGAAAATCAGAAAATTACCTACGGGTGAAGAAATAGATGTTGAAAGGGATCCAAATCTGCAATTCCTTTGGATTGCCTTTAAAGTGAGTATTTCTTAAGGTGAAAAGAAGGGATTGAGTTTCTTCGAAGATCATCAATCTACCCTGATGCTAAACTACATGATCCAAAGGTTTTTCAATGTCCAAGATCAAAAGAAAGGAAAATTTGTTCCAGCAAATATACCTAAAGAGAAACCAGTAAATAAAGAAACCATATCTACAAATTGCTTGGTTCTTGGAGAGAAGGAAGTATTCCAGTTTCAAGAAGAACAAATTTTGATGAACAAAGGGATTCTTGATAGCGGCAAAGAAATGGTAAGAAAAGTAGAAAAAGAAGATTTTCCTATGCTTTCTTTTTCCCCTGATATTGAAAGTTTCAGATTTGACAAAAATAGTGATGATTCTTTACATGAAGTTTCTTTTGAAAATCATCCTTTGGATTGCATGCAAATGGAATATGAATCCTTCATGTTTGAAGAAGTTACTCGCAAAGATGATTTTCCATCCGTAGAATTTGATGTAGACCCTATATTAGAATCTTTTTGTTTTGAATAAAATGTGACATTAGGTCTTCTTGATGAACTATGTATTAATGAAAGGGTTGAATCATATTTTGGTAATCATTCTTTTAAGTTTGAAAATGTGGTTGAAGAAGCGGTTGCAAGAATAGATTTCTTACATGGAGTCTCAGTGACTAACGAAGTGTCGCAGCACCATGAAGAAGATAAAGAGCTGGAATATATTTCTCTTTGTCATGAAATAGAAGTTAATCAATTCTTAGTACTGGTTAAATGTAAGTGTTCTTCAACAATTTATTCAAGCATTGAGGTTTTGAATTTGCATAAAAAATTCTCAGAATTGATAGCCACAAAGAATGATGAAGTTGTTTCAGATTGGACAGATCCTATGAATAAAGAAAGTCTATGCTATTTTAGTTTCATTTTGAATTCTGAATTTTCTCCTGAAGATGATCACATTGGATATTAGTATAATGCAATAAATTTTTCAGAATTGTGTGAATATTTTGATTTTGTCAATCCTGGTTTCAATGCTAAAATCTCTGTTAAAAATGATATTGTCAAAAGGTGGCAAATGTGAATATGTTTCGATATCATTTTTAGAATATTTTCAATATTCTTCTTCTTCACAAAGAATGGTTGAATGTATGAGAAGTAGTGTGTAGGAGAGTGTAGAAGAATCATAGATTTATAATGAGGCATGGTTGTTCGAGAGATGTTTTTGGGTCACTAATTTCTTGCACTATGGTAGTTTTATTTTCAGATCTAAGGAGGCTATCATAGAGTCTTTGTTTTGGTACAGCTTGTTGAAGCATAATCCACTTTACCAGAAAGGCTTATATTTTTATTTTCCATTCAATGGCCATGTGAGTTCTCCATGCTCTCTTCCCTTTTGGTGAGGCCTCCTCACCATGTTTTTTAAATAATCTTGCTTCTGCAGTTTTGGTGTGCTTAGCTTAGCTTTTCTCGCTTTCCCAGTTTTGGCTTTGCCTTGCTCCCCTTCACCCTCTCGGCAAGCAGCTCTATGTTACCCTCCTTTTTCCTATACCCTGTAGCCCAATGGATAAGGTACTCATCTTTGGCCAAAGATGTTGGATTCTTTATGTACTTTGTAGCACATAGTCCCCATTCAGAGCCAGTTGTAGGCGCACTTTCAGTACACCATTTTAAAACTTTCAAAGTCGCCTTCCATGAAAGATATCACTTAATGTGTCCCCTAATTTTTACTAACATGGTCTTATGAATTCAAAATGGGTTTGAAGATCCAAGAAGCAAATTTCCAAATTCTCCAAGTTTGAAGAGCTCAAAATCCAAAATTTAGTCTCATGGTTTAAATGGTTAGAATCAATGCAAATTCCAAGATCAAGTGTGTTCTGATATCATGTTTTAATCAAAGGCCTCTAGATTTGATTATCAAAGTATGATGACTGTGGATATGTATTCAAATCTCACTCGTAACAAAGAAAGCAGAAAATGAACTCCGAAGGTAAAATTCCGCCACCGGAGAAGTCAAAGTCTCATTTTCCACCGGAAAAGAGAAAATGAAAAATCCTGATTTAAAGTGGAAAGATATGAGTTTATAACATCAAGACTATATTTTCAATGTAATCCATGAAGCAATTAACACAAAATAGTGACCACAATAGAGAAGTAGAAAATTTGATGTCGTAGTCTATTTCCAATTTTTCGCTAGAGGTAGGGGATGTTGGCTTGTGGCAGAATGTTGAACAGAGAAGCTTAAGGACATGCTCAATTTTTTAAGAGTCACTTAGCATAATTGAAAGAGGAGTCTAGGTCAATAAAAAGAGGATGAAGTGGAAAATGCACCTCAATAGTCATTTTCCACCACGGGACAGTTTGGGATTTTCCACGTAGGAGAGAAGCACATTTGCAAATTTCTGCCAAGATGAGGCTCAAGTCGATCATGCTCTATTTTATGTATTTTAACTCATTAAAGTGATCAATCACCCTCAACAAAGGAATTAATTGGACAGAGGTGGCTAGTCTTGCAAAATCGAGAGGAAGCGGAAAACAACCTCCACTAGTCATTTTCTGCTCGGAGAAGCCCATGTCACATTTTCTGCCTATGAAGGCCAAAGTTCAAAATCCACTATGAGGAAGCTAAACAAAGATTAGTTATGTTTGAAGGATTTTTCAATTGGATATAGTGTTATCATGATGATTGTATCCATAGCCGAGCTTGATGATATCCATTAAACAAGTCACAGCTTGATAATGTTGCAAGCGGAATCAACGATGTCAAAACAAAAGTTGAAAGGAATTAAAACAGAGGTGGAGGTCACGTAAGTCAAATAAAATCTTCAAGTTGAAAAGTTACTATACATCACAAGAAAGATATCTTTCCTTTGCATGCACATGAATTCAATGCATAGTGAACAAAGCACCTGAATTAACTAATGAAACGCAGATTTCATATAGTTGTGTTGCATACACAGTCACAGTGAGAACCAGTATAGAGAGATAGCTTGTGTCATTTGTTTTCATATTGCTGGGCAATATTTGGTTAAGTAATCCACCAATTGGCCTGATTAACATAGAGCATGGAAGAAGACCTGAGCTCAATATTGAAATCCAATTCATAAGTGATAGTTGAAGTTGTGAGGCCATGATGAATCTGTCGCTTCATTCAACGAGCATGCTTAATTTGAAATAGGGGAGGTTCAATTTTATCACTCATATCTAGTGACACCATGTGCTTGGTGAGGTAAAACAAAGAGCTGAGCTCTAAGCGGCTTAGTAATGAAGACCATATAAAGAGATTGAACTTCTAAGAACTAGTATGCGAATAGCGGCAATTCTTACAAAAAAAACTAGAATAGAACTCATTGCAGGTGTCGACAACGATGAAAGGAGATTTCAAATAGATTGAGCAAGCCGTCATGAGATATTAGCACTAAGCTTGGAATTAAGATTATCGAATGGCTCACAATGGTGATGGAGTCTTTCCTAGTCTCATTGCCACAATCAACTCGGCCTTCTCATAGATGCCTAGGTGTTTTCTAAAGTGTTGAAAAGAGAATGATGTTCAACCCTTTAACATAATGTCAAATCCATTGAAGCCAACATCCGGTTCAATAATCAAAGTCTTTAAATATGGCAGACACGGGCAAAGTCTATTATAGAGGTTGAATATATTAAGTAATAAGAAAGGGTTTTCAAAGGCATCAAGGGAAATCTTTAAAAACACAGTATGTTCGTACTCAGCCCAAAGCAATTGCTATAACAACAAGAGCCACAGTTTACAGTAAATTGCAAAAATGAGAAAGTTTAGTCACAGTAAGTATCAAGTCTTACGGGATCAACAAAGGATTGGGTATATGTAAATGGTATCATATTAATGTTAACATGCTCGGCCCAACCTAGGACAAAGAAATGTGATATGTCGATAAGACAAGAGGTAACATGCAAGAAGAGTTTGGTCTTGTGCACCAGGTATTCGAATTGAACACATAGCTGGCTCAAAGATGAAACGCAATATGAGATCGTCATCCAGTTTGAAGGAAGCATAACAAGGTGAACTGTATAGTGTATTAAGGAATTTCAATCATACTAATATGCCAGCCGATCAATACATTGAAGATAGATTCGATGGACAAAATAAAGAGTTCGGCCATGACAAATAAAACCAGCGAAGATGATGACTTCAAATTGACATCTTTCATGTCAAATTTAATTAGAGACCTATTGTCTGTGGTGGAGGAGATACCATGAAATAGGGGGAAGAATGAGCTTGATGCTTGAGAAGAGACACAGGTAGCAGGGAATTAAAAAGATGATAAGTTTTTGGAGCAGATAAGATCCAAGTGGCAAGCCTCTAATTTATTTTTAGGCATAATAATTGATGTGGTCAACGAAAGTTGTGTCCATGTGTCAATTATTTTACATTGTGTGGTATTTCATATTGGTAATTATTAGAAAGCCACGGATAATTGTTTATACGATGGGGATTATTTGATGTTTGGTTCATTACACGATGAAGCTCGAAAGTCTCAAAAGGAAGAAATTGTTTGGAAATTGAATAAATATTTTAATACTTTATTCCTTAATGTTCAAATAGAAAAAGACAAGATTCAGTTACAAAAGAAGATTGAAAAGGCAGGGAAGACAGAAAGTCATCGTGAAACTAAAAATTCACAAGAAGAAGCAGTTAAAGAACCGAACAGTCGCAGAGAAATCTATTTATTGTAAAATCTTTTCTTGTAAAAGGGTTCTTATTTTTTGTGAGAGATAGAGCACTGGAGAGGGGGAAGACAACATTTCATTCATGCATTTCATTTCATGCATTTAGGGGATTTATATTCTGATTTTGTAATTGATTTGGATGGAGATTGCAAGCAAATAAAATCAGAGCATTTTTATTTGTTGTGCTCAAAATAAAGAAGATTTTTGTCTTGAACTAAAGAATTTGGGCATTATTTTCTATTTATATTCAATCAGAGCATTGTTGTGATCAGCTTTGGACATTATCTTGCATCTTGTGTTAAATACTAAATGTGTCATAAATCAGAGCATTTGCATGTATTCTTATTGCAGAAACCTAAATATTTAATCTTCATTTCCTCATTACATTCGCATAATCTGCATTCATAGTTGCATTACCAATGTCATGGAGTCATGAAATGTATGGATTTCTAGGGTTGGCTAGATTTAGGATTGATTTCACTACCTGAGTTAGTTCTATCTAGGGTTGGCTTGGTTTTCCTCTTCCATTCTCAGGTTAAGAACATACCCAATTAGTTTAGGAATACTTAAATTCATTGAATATCATTCATAAGGGAGCTGTACCTTTCAATTCAGAGGAAATCTATCAACCTAGTGATAGATTATCCAAATGTTGGTATCAAATTATTTCTCACAGATTTGGGCATTTGAGAGTTAAATTGAAAAGAACAATCTATTTACCAACACATAGAATAGAATACATCCAAGTCACAAACCACGAATAGGACCTCAAAATATTTTTGCCACCCAACCATGTGAAACTTGTGAAGTTCCACCCCCCCCCCTCATGCTAGGAGATAGAACCAAGATACTCACAAGGCCCTAAGCATTCTAAATTTTGACAAACCCTCACTTGAAAACAAATACAAAACATTACAAGATATCACATTACTAATCAGAAGGGTTAGGTTTCTAGCATACCCTCTAGGTGAGTGTCATCACATATCCGGTATTTTGGGATCCTCCATGGCAACCATGTAACCCTGGTACCCCCTTTCTCAATAGGGATCCTCCCTGGAAGTTACCCATGGTCCTGGTACTCCAACAGAACTATGTGGCCATTAATATATTTTGTTTCATTATCTTTTGTTCCCTCCCTTTCCCAGAATTCATTATTAGGTTATCACTTTTTACTAACCCACCCATAGGATCATCTGGAAACCACTTTAGGGTTCCAACACCTATGGTGAGCCACTCACCTAGGGTACCTAGTCCCCTACCCAAACACACAATCCATGAAAACATCAATTACTTTCAAAATATACATCTCATAGGTCTAGGGAACCCTCCAGCACTCTCAGGCCACCCGAACAAGTCCTAGCCTTATATTATAGATTCTATCATAAGAAAAGTACTAAAATAACATGAGTAACATCTTATATTACCAAAAAAACCATGTAAAAACATTCATAAGGTACAACATATAACTTTCCACATGCATTAACACCATGTTCCATAACTTGTTCGTAAATCTAGGGAACCCTCATGTGCCTGAAATTTGGCTAAGCCTGATTTTTTTTTTTAAATCCCCAAAATCTAAAATCTGCATCTTAACTCCTATGAAGCTGAAACCTATCTCAAACATCCTGAAAGGTATTTATACAAGTATTTATACAAATTCAAACTTATACTTAAATTTTATATTTGTATAAATCATGGATTCATAGCAGAACTACTATGTGTGAATATGTTGAAGAGATATATAGAGATATATTTTGTATTTTTATTGTTTTCTTTTTACATTCGGGTGTAATGGTGTAAATGTATAATTCTGGTTCTTGTTACCCAAGTAGAAAGAAGGGAAAAATGGTAGAGAGAGGAAAATAGTGTGTCAACTGGCAACAGCAAGATACAGACTCATCTTCATAACAGAAAAGAATAAAGCAAAGGTTGTTGAAATGATATCTCTAGAATAAGGCAGAAAATAATAAATTTGAAGTTACAGTTTATGGTTTTGTAATAATTTGAGCTGTCATAACCCAAACAATATTTGCATAAAAGAAATGATAAAAGGAATGATCATATTTTTCTGGTTATAATATTTTTAAATAACTAATAAAAAAATATATCATCCTATCATCACACTAATATGAAAACACTTATGAATAATTCCACAAAAACATTCACACACAAACGGGAAGAAGTAAACTCTTCTGGATCCAGATCCTACCTGGAGTCCTGTGGAGAAACCTCACAATGGTTGGAGCACACCCCTGCAATACCTCCAAGCTTTGAGTGAGATGGTAGCCTCTTGGTAGAGTCTCTTCTAGAAACCAAACCTCTCTTCCTTACTCAGAAAACTATCCCAAATGTACTCATAGAAAGATGATCAATAAAACACACAGAGACAAATTTTTCCCCAAATGACTTCCAGAACCAATTTGTAATAATTACTAGATTTTTTTCCTCCAAAATCTCTCATCCCCCTAATTTCTCCAAACTCATTTGATTTATCCTCCAACTATATGGTTGGAGGAGTTTCTTTACGGGAAGAAACTTCTCCAACTTCCATAGTTGGTTGAAAAAAAATCAAACCAACATTCCCATAAATACATAATAAAGTTTCTTAATAAATTTATTTAAAATAGCCTCCCAAGAAACCTATAACAAGAAGATTAAACATAAATCTTTCAAGGAAAATACATAGCCCACTTGGAATCAAACTAGCCTAACTTCTAGGAGGTCTTGAGTTCAACTCCCTCCTAGATAGCTAGTTTTACCAATAAGAGATTCCTTTCATTATATTTTATTATTATTTTTACTTTTATTCAATATATTTTACTAAACATCAAAAGACCCTTGAACAAATGAATAAAACACACACAAGTAATAATATTTATATATGCAGAGGTATATGTGTGTGCACCCACATATACGTATACATATATAATGTACATTTAATAATAACAAAAATATAAACTAATTTTATATATATACGCTTTATACCAGAAATCCAACCAACATTGTAACATAAACCATAGGATAATATCATAAGGCTGCATTCATATTCCCCAACTAGGGTAACCTCCTAACACAAAACTAAGCCCATGGGTAACCTTGAGAGTAGCTTGGTTAAATCTCCACACAACAATAGTTCAAGGATTTTGAAAGCACACTCAGACCTGTGTAGGCGGGTGGAG
>MU224097.1:2436009-2448266 GCA_018584345.1 Thuja plicata | reverse complement strand
ACGATGCCTAGTACCTACATCCTCCATCACCAACTGATATGCACACACACACACACACACACACACACACACACACACACACATATATATACAGTGGAAAACAAGGGGGGAGAGTGCGACATCATGTGGACCTCTCATAGGAGCAACTACGACTGTCCCTCCTCATCCTACAATCACATCAACTAGTATACATCAAATCATAATGGGGTCAGCAGGGTTAGATCATAATATAAATATCATAACATAAATCAATGTAAAACATTTCACTTAATAGTTCATTTCTAACCATTCATTATTAAATGCTAACTCATTTAATATTTCCAAATAAACTACAATAACCAAATACATAGATATGATCAAATGTCTCATAAAATGATTTCTAAATAGTGATCATAGTCCAAACATATAATCCAAAGTGTCAAAGAAATAATCATGTTAGTCTAACATAAGAAGATGCTAGGGTGGGAATTACATATTACATCACATATCTAATACAAAAATACCTACCTTTATCAAATGTAAACATATACATAGTATAAAATCAGAAAAATGGCTTTGTGCAATGCTTCTTCTCGCCCTTGACACATTTCAAATGTTGGCTCTTTGGCGACAACTCTGACTACTCCCCCTATGTCAGGTTCTCTGCTGGTCGGTTGTGATGTTGGTTAATCTTGTGCTGAGCCATTTTTCGGTGTGCCTTGTTTCAGGGTTCTTGCAGCTATTGGGGAGCCCCTTGTTTTTGCTTCTCCTGTCTACACTTTAGATGGGACTAGAATATATTTTTTTTATTGGAGGTTACTCTATGTCATGTGTGCCCTCTGTTCCTGCTAACAATTTTCCTCCATGCCATGATGGCGCATCATGTGCTCCCACATCCACTTTCATGGTGGCGTGCATTGGTGCTCCTACGACTGTTTCCAATGCTTATTCTCTTTTGGCTGTTGGCCCTAGACTCAGGGATCCCTCTGCTTTGCTCATTGGGAAACATTCTTTTGCCCCTTTGGCTGGGTTGAAGGCTACTCAATATTGGCTATGGGTGATGGTGACAATGAAGGTTCCCCCAAAAAAATCTATTCCTACTGGTGAAAGGAGTTATGCTCATGCTGCCAAATCTGTTGCTACCATCCCTTCTAAGGTGAATTCTTGTCTCATTTCTTGTGCCAAGACCGCACTGGTGGTGGTTTGTGTCCCTAAAGTGGTGGACAATGTATATTTCTACTAGAGTTGTGGGTTGGTTGGTATATTCGCGGGCCTTTGGCCCTCTCTTCCAAATTTGCACTGCTAGGTTACCACCCTTGGAGACCTTTAGTCTCAGGTGACATCACACCCTTTTTTCCAAACCCTGGATATCTTCATTTAACCCTCTTACTAAACCACTCAATGTGCGTTCAGTGTGGGTTCGCCTTCCAAATCTCCCACTCCACTTCTTGGAGATGTCTTACTTTGAGGTCATAGGAAACTCTCTGGGTTGGTTCTTGAAGGTTGATTAAGTTATGGCTACTATGGGCCACTCTACTTTCGCATGTATTTTGGTTGATATGGGTGTCTCCCAAAATCTTCCAGGGGACATGGTACTCATGGTTGGGGAAAGGACATGGACTCAAGCCCTAGATTGTGAAGGTCTTCCCTTTCATTTTCAGCATTTTTTCTCTATAATTCAAATGGCTACTAACTACACTCTTTTGCATTGCAAAGGTGTTGCTACTATTGGTCCTAATAAGAGGGGGGCTAAATTAGACAAATCAAACTTAAACTCTTAAAATTAAACTCATTGATTCCCTCAGAAAGTACTGAATATAGTAAATAATCAATTCACCAAATAACATAAGCAGCAATCAATCATTCAAACTTAGCAAAATTAGATTAACTCATTAACACATGATATAAATCATTGACACCAGATTTAATGAGGAAACCCAATTTGGGAAAAACCATTGTGGGAATTGTAACCCGCAATAAAAATTTACCCTTCTGAAGTACGCTCGGTTAAGAACATATCATGTTAAATATTACAAACACATTTACTAAATGTGACCCTGTTAGGGGATTTACCTTAGATTTGTTAAGATCTTCACCCTGTTAGGAGTGGCCTTTTTAGAGGTCTTCAAACACTCTTTTGGAATGTCACCTAAGTCTAGGTTTTACAAATAGGACGGTTAAATCCACTCAATTAAGAGATTTCTCTGTTACAAATATTAATAAGAAACAGTAAACTTTGATCTGTAAAAATTAGCAACTCACTATGCTTGGATCGGATCCTTTATGCTCAATAGAATACTAGCATCACATACTCCAGTGATCTCTTTCTTAGACTATGGATTTTTTGATCTGTCTTTCTCTGTATGCTCGGTAAATGTTGTTCCTCAGCTTCTTTCCTTCTATGTTCAATTATCTAGTATTCTTACACTAAGTGTAATTCTCATTCCTTATATAGACATATTTTTTCCTCTGAATCTCCTTAATTTTATTTTCCTTTCTTTGTGCTCAGATGTTCGATCATCTTCTTCAAATTTCTCAACTCGGTAAACCAAATCACTTTTACCTTGGAACTTGTAACTTTTCTTGGAACTTTCACTTTTCTTGTTTAACCGCTTGATCTCCGCCTTAGATCTTCATATTGAATTTTCTCGCTCATACATCTTGTGACAAAAATCATTTAATTAATTTCCTCATCCATCTCATCATCCCTCCACATTAAATTTGATTTCATCATCATTTAATATCAGTATATTATACTCGGTAAAGATTCTTTGCAACTCAAAAACTAATTTCTTCACTGCTTGGTGTCTAACTCACTTTTGGTGCTCAGTGCTTGGTAACTATAACCAACTCACATAACATTCTACTGACTAACTTGGTCTAGTTGGGTAAAGTATCTCTTTCAGTCATAACCTAATTCATTGCATTTTCCAACTTGATCAATCAAGTGTACCGATTTGATAACATCAAATATATAGTAGAAAACAACTAGAACATCATTACTTAATCATTGTTTGATATGTATATGTCACTCATTTAAATTCTCTTAAGATATGGTAACAAAATAAAAATCAATTAATCAATTGTTTGACATCAATGACAAAAAAACAACTGATCTAACCATTTCTACAATCATTATACTCGGTATCACTCGGTCTTCATCATCTCCATCATATAAACATCAGTTAATCAATAATCTCCCTCTTTGTCATTGATGGAAACCATTATAACAGTGTTATAGCAATTGATGATGGAAGCTCTCAAAAACATAACTATACTCCCTCTGAGTTGATATATTTATTTCCACTTTAATCTCTCTAATCTAAAGCTCCTTCTTGGATAAATCTTTTGTTTTCTATAATATACATTTTGAATCTCCTTCATGAGTAAATATTATCAATTCATTATTCTCCCTCAATATCTCTCTGAAGATAAATGTCATCAATTCATTCTTCTCCCTCTTTGAAAACAATGCCAAAAAGTCATACTCCTGAAAAATTATTTCAATAGTGGATTATGTCTGACATGTACTCATAAAACATTACATACAAAAATCTTTTCACAACTTTGGGAATCACCTAAAGTGTGTCATACTAACATCAATTCAGAAATAGATATTCTAATGAAATATAGAATTGATGCAGCATGCCTTATGCTCCTTAGTGAACATTAGATAGGGGAAAACCCCCTAATTTATCTCTTAGATACTCAAAAGCAACCTTAGGTAGTCGCTTTGTAAATATATCAACCAATATTCCTTTGAATTACATATTCCAATTTCACATTCTTCTTGTACTTTCTCTCTCAAGTAGTGATACTTGATAGAGATGTGTTTGGTCTTTAAATACATAGCCTGGTTCTTTGATATGTTTATAGCACTTGTATTATCACAAAAAGTAGTAACTAGATCTGTGATCTCTTCTTGCATACCTTCAAGTAATTTCTTAAACCATACTATGTTTGCACAATTCATAGTAGTAGAAACATATTCAGCCTCAATAGTAGACTGTGAAATACAACTTTGTTTCTTGCTCAGCCATGTAACCAATCTTTCACCTAGAAAGAAAGCACCTCCACTAGTACTTTTTATGTCATCAACATTTCCATCCCAATCTGCATCAATGTATTGTAGATCAAAAGTACCTCCTTTCTTGTATAGTAATCCAAACTCTTTTGTGCCTTTCAGGTACCTCAAAATCTTTTTTACTGTAGATATATGTGTTTCCTTCAGATTAGAAGAAAAGATCACAATAATTCCAACAGCATGCACTATATCAAGTCTGTTATAAACAACATACTACAATTTACCAATCATTGATCGGTAAAGAGTATTACCCACCTCTTGTTTTTCATCCTCTTTAGATAATTTACATCCAGTAACCATCAGTGTTGAAACATGTTTGGAATCCTCCATACCAAAAGTTATAAGAATCTCTTTGATATACTTGGCTTGTGTAATATAGATTTCTCCAGTAACTTGTTGTATGTGTAGACCTAGAAAAAACTTAGTCTCTACGATCATTGACATCTCAAACTCTTTTCTCATTTCATCAACAAATCCTTTACATAAAGTGGCATTGCCTCCAAATATAATATTATCAACAAAAATTTCAGCAATCCAAACTTTATTATCACTGTCACATTTCAAGTAAACATTATTGTTATCACTTGTTCTTTGAAATCCTATTTTGATTAGATAAGAGTGTAGTCCCTCATACCACACTCAGGGTGCCTATTTCAAACCATATAAAGCTTTATGTAACTTACATACCTTGTTCTTGTTTTTGTTCTCAATGAATCCATCAGGTTGCTCAATGTATACTTCTTCCTCAAGTATCACATTAAGAAATGCAGACTTAACATCCATCTGATATACCTTGAATCCTTTGAAAGCAGCATATGTTAGAAGTATTCTAAGTCCTTTGTGTCTAGAAACAGGTGAAAAAGTATCTCCATAGTCAATTCCTTCTTCTTGTGCATAACCTTTGCAAACCAATCTAGCTTTATTTCATATAACTTCTCCATGCTCATTCAATTTGTTTTTAAAAATCCATTTAGTACCAATAACATTTTTTTCTTTAGGCTTGGGTACTAAAATCCATGTCTTGTTCTTCTCAATTTTACCATACACTTCTTTCATAGCTTTTATCCAATCCTCATTATCTACTGCTTCCATAACTTTCTTCAGCTCAAATGAAGATATCAAACATGTATTGTCTCTGGCCTTGCTCCTTGTCATCAATCTAGCTTCCTTATTTCCAATAATCTTTCTCGAGGAATGGTGTTTTCTCACATACTTTTCCAAAATAGGATGGGTAGTTCTCGGTTCATCAATATCAACATTCAGTTGTGGAACTTCTTGTTCATTTTACTCCTTGGTAGGTGCTCTTGGTAAAGTTTCAGGTGCGTCATGTTGTACATATACAAAATTCTCATAATCAGGTTCCTTCTTACTATCTTCTTCATTCCTTTTTGCAAATTCATCAATTCTCACATTTGTACTTTCCATCATTTTGGTAGTAACCTTGTTCAAACATTTGTAATCTTTACTCTTTGTAGAATATCCTAAGAATATCCCATCATCTCTTTTTGAATCAAACGTGTCTTCTCTAGAATCTTTTAGAATATAGCATTTGCTCCCAAATATTTTAAAGTAACTAACATTAGGTTTGTGATCATACTATATTTTGTAAGGTGTCTTGTTGGTACCTTTCTTCATTTGTACTTGTTTCAATGTATAAATAGCAGTACTCACAGCTTCCCTCTAGAAGTTTTGTGAAACTCATTTTTCAATCATCGGTTTCCTAGCACAATCAACAATGGATATGTTTCTTCTATCAGCGATCTCATCCTGTTGTGGTGTCCTCGGTGCTAACAATTGTCTCTTTATTTCATTCTCATTACAAAACAATGTAAACTCATTAGAAGTAAACTCACCTCCTCTGTCAGATCTCAGACATTCCAACTATCTTCCAATTTCTTTTTCAACTCGTACCTTATACCACTTAAACATTTGAAATGCATCAAATTTTTATTTTAAAAACATTATAGACATTATTCTAGAATAATCATCCACAAATAAAATAAAACATTTGTCTCCATAATAACTTTGAGTTCTCATCAGTCCACATAAATCAATATGAACTAAATCCAAAATTTCCTTGTGTAACATAAGTCTTGCTTGCAAAACTAGATTTAGTCATCTTACCCATCTGAAATACTCTGCACATAGCATTCTTTGGTTTTTCAATTCTAGGTAGACCTCTTACTCTATTCTTCTTACTCACTTTGATTAAGTTGTCAAAATTAATATGACAAAACCTTTTGTGTCATAACCAGACATCTTAAACTTTAGCAAATAGGCAACTCTTCATAGAAGTATCAAGATAAAATATATTACCTTTAGATTGTTCTCCAATAGCAATTAGATTTCTCTTCTCATCAAATACTTTCACTCTTCCATATTGAATTTTTAGTCGGTGACATGTATTGTTTAGTTGTGCAACACTCAACATATTATACTTTAATCCTTCAACCCAATAAACATCATTACATCTTGTGTTATTCAGTAGAATTATGTATCCTTTTACTTTCATAGGATATTGAGCATCATTACCAAATCTAACATAACCTCCATCATGCTTTTCCAAGGAAATAAACTTAAGTGTGTTACCAGTCATGTGATGTGAACAACCACTATCTATAATCCATGTTTCATTCTTACTTACTTGTGATATAGGGCTCTAGGTTCCTCTTCATCAGAATCATCTTTTATAGAAACAGAAACAACTTATTTTTCCTTGTTGCTCTCAATAGAATCATCATCACATTTTCCTTCATTAGAAATATAACAAAAGTTCTTACCTTTGTTTTTCTAGACTTTGTACCTTTTGAATCTATTTTCTCTCTTGTCCTTATCTTTCTTTTCCTCCTTATCATTTAGAGGAGGTACCCATAGCTTTCTGACATACCAAGCATTGCTCCACATACTTCCTTATGTCCTTCTGCATCTTAGGCCAATAATAGAACCTTTGTACTAGTTCTAGTGTCTTATTGAGGCCAAAGTGGCCACTTAAACTCCCATTGTGCTTTTCTTGTATCACATTCTCCCTCATAGATCCCCTAGGGATGCATATCTATCCTCCCCTGAATAAGAGATCATTTTGAATGGTATAGTCTGTAAATTGACTATGGAAATGATTTTTGAAATCCTTACATACCTTGTATGCTTCCGAGAAGTCTTCATCTCCTTCATAGAGCTCCTTAAAACTCTCCAAACCTATACTTTTCAACTGCACCTCTTGGACTGTCAAGAGTCTCCTACTCAAAGCATCAGCTACTTTATTTATCTTCCCTTTCTTGTGCTTGATGGTGAATGTATATGCATGCAAGTATTCCATCCATTTGAGATGTCTATTGCTTAACTTCTCCTGAGAATTGATAAAACTCAAAGCTTTGTTGTCAGTATAAACAACAAATTCCTTGGGTAACAAATAGTGCCTCCACTTCCTCAAGGATTTTACTAATGCATATAAATCTACATCATAAGAGGAATACATCTTCTTAGCCTCATTCATCTTTTCACTATAGAAGGCCACTGGCCTATTCTCTTGGTTCAAAACTGCCCCAACAGCTATACCACTTGCATCACACTCTAGAGTAAACAACTTATCAAAATTTGGCAAAACCAAAATAGGTTGTTTAGCCACTCTCTTTTTCAACCATTAAAAACCCTTACCATCCTCTAGAGACCACTTGAATTTAGTTGTCACTCCACCTTTAATTGTATCTAGGACTGGTGCACATATTTCACTAAAACCTCTAATGATTTTCCTATAAAATTGGGCAAGCCCATGGAAACTCCTTACCTCAATGCTACATGTAGGGATAGGCCATCTTAGAATTGCTTCAACCTTGTTAGGATCCATCTTCAAGGTTCCTTGAGACACCAAAAAACCTAGTTATACCAGCTCTTGCTTCAAAAAATAACATTTTTCCAAATTAATGGACAGCTTCTCCTCATGGAGTTTCTTCATCACAATTCTCAAATCTTGGAGCTGTTCTTCCTTTGTCTTACTAAAAATGAGGATATCATCAAGGTATACAACTACAAATCTGCCTATGTAGTCCTTTAACACTTCAGTCATTAACCTCATAAAGGTTCTTGGGGCATTGCTAAGCCTAAAGGGCATAACCAACCATTCATAGAGCCCTTCTGTAGTCTTGAATGTTGTTTTCCATTCATCTCCCTCCTTAACTCTAATTTGGTGGTACCCACTCTTCAAATCCAACTTGGTGTAGTACCTTGCTCCTCCCAAACAATCCATAAGATCTTCAATCCTAGGAATGGGAAACCGGTATCTTATAGTGATTCTATTAATTGCCCTTGAATCTGTACAAAGCCTCCACTTACCTCATTTTTTTGATGCTAGAACCACTAGTACTACACATGGACTAATACTTTGCATTAATAGGCCTTGGTCCAAAAGTTCTTGGACTTGTCTAGCTATCTCCTTGTTTTCATTAGGAGTCACCTTGTATGCAGCCTTGTTTGGCAGAGATGCTCCTGGCATGAATTCAATTTGATGATTTATGGTTCTAGGAGGTGGTAATAAAGCAAGTGACCCATCACTAACTATGTCCCTAAACTCCTTTAACAACTCTTGCACCTCCTATGGTAATGATACTTGTTCCACCTTCTTCTCTTCACTAGGCTTAAGAATGATAGCATAGTGTGTTCCTTCTCCACTCTTTACACCTTGCACATACTCCTTACCTCCTTGCAATAAGATGTTAGGCCCTGCTAATGTAGACCCCTCATCATCTATAAGTGACTGAATTTTATAAGTGACTCCACCTTTCTTGAAAGAATATGAATTCTTTTCTCCATCATGAACTATCTTCCTATCAAACTACCATGGCCTACCTAAGAGTAGGTGGCATGCATCTATGGGGAGTATATCACAAAATATTTTGTCCACATATTTTCCAATTGAAAAATCAACCCAAGCTTGCTCATTTACAAGAACATGTTGACGCTTATTCAGCCATGTCACCCTATAAGGGTTTGTATGAGGTATCTTGGTTAGGCCTAGCTTGCTGACTGCCTCCTCTGAGATAATGTTATCAATAGAACCTCAGTCTATGATCATCTTGCAAACTTTTCCCAAGATCTTACACTTCACTCTAAAAGTTTCCCTCCTTTTCTTGGCTTCTTCTTTGACAGGTTTCTTTATGAGGATCCTCCTAATCATCAGATTCTCCCCTCTCTGAATCAAGGTTAATTTCATGGGCTTTAACAATGTTGGTTTCTTCTTGGGCTAGATAATTCACCCTCCTTTCACCATGTGAACTAGTAGCCTTCTCAGGGCATCTATAGGCTAGATGGCCAAATTGATTGCAATGAAAGCACTTCAGGTTTGCAAAGTGTGAGGCTCTGCCTGAACCTCCAAATCTAACCCTTCCTCCACCTTGGTATCCTCTTCCTCTACTCATGTTGCCTCTTCCACTAGTCTCATTGAATATCTCTGTCAATTTATATTCTCCTTGTGACCTATAGACACTACCTCTGCCAGCATAGCTACCTCTATTCTCTTTTCCTTTACCTCTTCCTCTAGAGGTCTAATCATGTTTCTTTTTTATTTTCTCCTCTATCTTTAAAGCCATCTGATAACATTGTCTCACACTGGTTAAGGTAGTAATACTCATCTCCTCTTGTATAGACCACTTGAGCCCATTTTGATACCTAGCTAATCTAATTCTCTCATCCTCCACTATCTTGGATCTTAGGCATAAATTTTGAAACTCCTCAGTATATGCTTGGACTTCAAGGTCTTTCTGCCTAAGGTTTTGTCTATTCTTATGCATTTGGACTTCATAGTCATCTGGTACATAAGTCTTCTTCAACTTGGCTAACATACCTTTCCATGTAACAATAGGGTTCTTTCCCTCCCTTTCTCTCTCAGTCTGAATATACTTCCACCAGGTAAGTGTTGGTCCTCTTAATCTAGACTTAGCCACTTTTAGCTTATAAGCATCTGTCACACCATCACATTCAAAATGATTTTCAAGGTTGTCTATCCAGTCCATAACTATATCAGCATCCATCTGTCCACCAAAAAGTTGCACACCCTCCAAGGCTTTACCACTTAAGGCTTTGAGTTCCTTCAAGAAGGGTTCCTCTAGTAAGACCGGATCAGGGGTAGGTGCTTCTTCTTCTAGGGACCACTCCTTCTCCTTAGCTTCTTTTTCCTCCTTCTGGTCCACCTTGTCTTTCACTCAATCTGCTTTATCTTGGACCTCTCCTAAGAGTTGCTCAAGTTGGCTCAACCTTTCTCTTAGAAACCTATTGTCCTCTTCTTGTTCTTCAACTTTCTTAGCCAATTCAGCATTGGTCACCATCCTTCTAGATGCACTTGACTCTACACTTGAGTCCTTGGTCTACAACATCCACTTGTTGCGCCACTACTTTCCCAAATCTTGAACCTATGCTCTGATACCACTCTGATAGGGAGATACTTTGTATCCTTCTTGAGTTTTCTTGAACTCCTATAGGTCACTCCTAGGACCCCTTAGGGCTTCCTCAATCCACCCTCTACTACTTGGAAAGATCCACCTCTTTCCTCTATCAAGAATCTACCCATCTTGCTAGGTTCTCCATTTTGTCCTCTACAAGAACTTTCCACATTTACACCTTCCAAGCCCTCACCATTGGTTTGACTTGTAGGAGGTCAAGGGCTTCATTTCACTCCAAGGATGACTCCAAGATAGGGTCTCAATTTTCCAAGGGCATTCATTTCCCAATCGAGCACTAGTTTCCTAGGATTTAGACCTCGTAGCCTTTTTCCCAATTAGACCTCCTTGAATCTAGGAAATCACTATTTCAGCCATAAACTTCCAAAGGACCCCCAGAAAAGCTTTGGCAGTTCAAAAGTATGGCAAAAACCCACCAAGGTTTTCTAGGCCTCAAGGTTCAACTCTATCCATACACCCTGTTCCTGAAATAGGGCTTCTTCCTTGTTTTTAGGCCTATTTTGTGTATTTGGCTTCAAAACTTGGTAAGATCAGTTCTTGGACAACCCTCTTTGTTCTGGATTACCTACACAACATCCAACATCACATCCATGGCCTTCTTGGCTCATGAAAACAACCTCCTGCAGTTTTACACTATCTTCTATTTGATCTTCCTAACCGAGCTTCTCATTTAGCTCGCCTAGGGAAAGATCTTAAAAATCATTGCATGCACCTTTAGAACTCCTCCTTCTAGATTCTTGAAGCTCCATGGACCTAGTCTCCATCCCCAAGTGGTCATACAGAAAAAATGGTGGGAAGTGGAGTTAGGTCCACATCTTTTCTTCTCAGTCAGAACTGGACAGCAGACTGTCTCAGACAAAAGAATTTACAAAACTCAAAAGGAAATTAGTTACAAGACTAATTGTATGCCTCTCTCTTGGATTCCCACGGCTTTCCAAAGACGAGGGTTAGTAGCATAGGTTTCAAAAATGAATGCAAATCAAGTATATAATAACTACTAAATGAATACTAGAAACACGATCAATAAAATGTACAAGCAAGAGAAAGGGAGACAAATAAATGCAAACCCCACGATGCTTGAAGCTTCTATTGTTTCTCTCTACTCCTTCCAAAACGCTGTTCTTGATGCTCAGTATTGGTGGGGCAGCATCTATGACTTGAGAAGCGTCGATAATTTGATAATTGAAATGTGTGTGTGGTCGCAAGATGGCTTGAATGCTAGAACCAAACTGATGGAGTAATGGCGCACGAGAGCTTGAAATCCTAGACCCTTCAAATGGTTATGAAGGGTTTATTATATAGGAATTAGTGATGATATGAATGGTTGAGATCAATCCCAGAGATGGGGAGATGAACGGTTGAGATCAAAAGGAACAGGAGAGGTCCTCAGTAAACTCCACCTCTTTATTCGGTAAACAGGAGATAGAGTTAACTGAAGAGCTAATTATGAGTTAACTTTTTGAACTGAAGAGGTGGGTGAAGTTACCCATGTGGACTGAAGAGATGGGTGGAGTAACCCATGTGATCTAATTGGACTTATCTCTTTTAAGATAAATGAATATTTAATTCATTTATTTAATAATTGTTTTCAACATGTGAGAGAATTGAATTCTTTTTGATTAAGAATTGCTTTATTTGATGAAATTAAATTAATTTAATTGGAAGAATTTAATTAGTAAGTTTAAATATTTGAATTTAAACTATAGGAAATTGATTTTAATTAATCAATTAATGGTAATTAATCA
>MU224097.1:2413614-2427680 GCA_018584345.1 Thuja plicata | reverse complement strand
TTGCGGAGGTTGGAACTGAGGAAACTGAAGCTGGAGTTGTTGTTGCAGAGGTTGGATTTGAGGCAACTAAAGCTGGGGTTGCTGTTGCGGAGGTTGGATGGGTGTCAGAATGGGAAAAGATGTAGCTTTGGGTGGGCCTTGACTGTAAGTCATTTTGGCAGAGATGGATCCCTGCGGGCATGATGTGTTGACCCCAAGATTAGTGTGGATTGATTGTAGTAGTGGCATAGTTTCAGAACAGATGGTGTTTGGGGGGATGGAAGTCATAGCATTAGAGCTTGATTGTGCTGACCATGAGACCAGAGGTGGAGGCATACTAGTGACCATGGGTGCACTTAGTTGCGAGCCTATCATGCCTTGAGTAGATGATGTACTAGCTTGGGTCAGGTCATTGGTTTGATTGGATACAGTCTATGTCGATGTGGGTAAGGCCAATGGTGGAAAGACCTATGACACAACAGGTAGTATCTAGGGAGTGTGAGTAGTGTTTTGACCTACGAGAGGGTTTTCGGGCCATATAGTTGATACACTGAATTCAGTAGGGAGTTTGACTCCCTTCTTTATTAGCATGGCCAAGTAATGTTCAAGGTTTCTCTCTATAATAGAATCAACTACTTTGGTGGAGTAGGCTTCTTGTTCCACATCTTCAAGTTCTTCTTTGGTGATATCTTGGAAAAAGGCTGCCCCACGGGGCTGTTCAATGAATAGACCAGAACTAGTGTTCATGAAGGGATTGTTCTCTTTCTCTATTTCCCAAGTGGGAAAATGGTTGATATATGACTCATCAGGTTGATCTCTAGCCTTAGACCTTGTGTAAGGTCCTCCATGAGGTTTTTGAGACATAGTGCGGTCCAAGTTTTGTAACTAAAAAAAGTGATATAAAGAAAACAAAGAAGAGGATCCTTTCTAAGAAAAGTTGGAGTTATATTTTTGACAAGGGTAATTCTAAGGACAGATTTTGATATAACTTGATCTCAAAGTGGTGATGATAAAAGATAAGATTTTCTGACCTTTGTCTTGGACAAAGTCAATTTCATAAAGATGATGATGTTTGATATGATGAGATCAAGATATTTTGAGTTTGAGCTTTCAAACTAGCAATGTTTTTGACAATAATCATGCTTTACAAAGAAAGGGTAATCTTTAATGTTTAGATATTCACACAATGTTCTTCACGTTTTCCTGGGATAGACACTAGTTTTGGACACCAAATGAAGAATTCTTTCAAGGTTTTAGGTCAGAATAGGAGTATAGTATATCTGGTCAAATGTGGTACAATTTCACCGATTGTGGTAAAATGACTGGTCGATTGTGGTAGTTTATCACACAATGCTTCTGATTTGCAAGATAGTTGAATTTGACAACCCTAGACTTTAACATGTTTTGACTTGTTTTGACAGTTTTGGATTTTTTTTTTTGCGTTTTCAAAAACTGATCAAAGGAACAAGTACAACAGACACTGTGTTTTGAGAAAATGAAGACTGAAATTGTGTATGTTCTACAACTTTTTCAAGTTGCAAGGTTATCACGAGCTCTCAACAATGAACAATCAGATTAATCTAGGTCAAATTGGCTTCAGAATATAATGTTATAGGACCAATGCTTGAATGTCTGTTAGCTCACACAACAATTGTCATGCTACTAGGACACGAAGGTCCACGATGTAGGTGCCCATGTTTTTTTCATTCCAGGTATTGTTGCCATGGAGTGAAGATCTCTTTTACTACACAAATACCGTGGGACACATATGTTGGGAATCTTGGGGGGGAATTCTGCAACCCCTTGCACTATAATAAGGTATCTGTTCGAAGGTAAAATGGGTTGGCCTCTATTTAACAAGGTTGTAGTAAGGGTTCGTGGTGTCTCTCCAATCGGTTTGTACCTACATGACTCACTTAAGAGCCTAATTGATCATGCTGGCTCCTTAGGGATATTCACCCAATCCAAACTATCATCAACACGCCTCACCCAAGCTTGGCTAGATAAGATGGAACTTTAGTTCGCGCCTTGTTTATATACCGATTAGAAGGATTACCGGTTTAAGGTCATTCTTCGAGGAAGAAGCGCATTCCCTGGACAAGCCTTTCTAAAAAATTATAAAGGTTTGTAATCTAACAATTTGTGCAAGTGCACCCAAAACTCAAGACACGAGGTAAATCGATTAAGCTCCAAATTTTGAAATGTGAACTAAGCTACACCACCATACAAGCACAAATGTTCAATTTTAAGCCCAAAAGTAGGTGTTGATTTCTTGTTCAATTTTAATGCACCAAATTGAGAGATTCTTTGCCTTTGTTCAGTTTTAATCGCCACGTCAATTTTAAGCCCAAATACAAAATATGAGGTGTGATATGTTTTGCAAGCACTGTTCTTTTTAAACCCAAATCGACAAATGAATTCCTTTTAGTTTTTTGTTGTTTAAATAGGTTAGTACCAAAAAGGATTATTCATAAAAATAAGGATATAAGTAACTTTGAAATGACGAAGGATGCTTACCAAACTTACCCTTCTCTGTCCTTGGTGACTTTGATCCAATCCTGCACAGAAACTGAAAAGAATGTCAATTTACAAATAGATGGGCAGAAGTTTTGGATCTAATGTTTGCAGTATTTCCTGCGATTGCGGCAATCTTCTTGCAACTACGGCAATGTTCTGTCAATTGCGATAAATAAATAGCAAGTGTGGCAAAATGTTGTCAATTGAGGTAAATAACTGCCAAATGCGGCAAAATGTTGTTGATTATGGCACGGATCGGACAAATGTGGAAAACTTATTGCAATTGTGGCATGGATTGGGCGATTGCAGAAAAATACCAGAAGATAGAAGAGAAGAAATGGATAGAATAACTGTGAAAGTCTACAATCAATTGTGGTATTAAACCAGTCGATTGCGGCACAGTATGGACGATTGCAGTAAAATACCAGCAATTGCAAAATAATACAAATGTCAAAGAAAAGTGTGATTTTTAAATTTACGACCATACAGTTGTGGTTGATCAATCCATTTCTTTGTCTACAAGAGATATTTGGGCTGTTTGTTCATGTCAGGTTCACCAAAATGTATGCCTCTCTCTTTGATTCCCGCAGCTTTCCAAAGGTGAGGGTTAGTAGCAAAGGTTTCACAAATGAATGCAAATCAAGTATATAATGACTACTAAATGAATACTAGAAACATGATCAATAAAATGTACAAGCAAGAGAAAGGGACACAAATAAATGCAAACCCCATGATGCTTGAAGCTTCTATTGTTTCTCTCTACTCCTTCTGAAATGTTGTTCTTGATGCTCAGTATTGGCGGGGCAGTGTCTATGACTTGAGAAGCGTCGAGAATTTGATGATTGAAATGTGTGTGTGGTCGCAAGATGGCTTGAATACTAGAACCAAACTGACGGAGTAATGGCGCATGAGAGCTTGAAATCCTGGACCCTTCAAATGGTTATGAAGGGTTTATTATATAGGAATTAGTGATGATATGAACGATTGAGATCAATCCCAAAGATGGGGAGATGAATGGTTGAGATCAAAAGGAATAGGAGAGGTCCTTAGTAAACTCCACCTCTTTATTTGGTAAAGAGAAGATAGAGTTTGGTTAACTGAAGAGCTAATTATGAGTTACCTTTTTGAACTGAAGAGGTGGGTGAAGTTACCCATGTGGACTGGAGAGATGGGTGGAGTAACCCATGTGATCTGATTGGAGTTATCTCTTTGAAGATAAATGAATATTTAATTCATTTATTTAATAATTATTTTCAACATGTGAGATAATTGAATTCCTTTTTATTAAGAATTTCTTTATTTGATGAAATTAAATTAATTTAATTGGAAGAATTTAATTAGTAAGTTTAAATATTTGAAATTAAACTATAGGAAATTGAGTTTAATTAATCAATTAATGGTAATTAATCAATTAATGCTATTTAATTAAATAAAATTAGTTATTTAATTAATTTTGAGAATTTGATTAGATGATTTGGGGAATGAATTTAGAGGAAAATAGATGATTAATTAATGATTAAAAACCCATCAATTAATAGATGAAAATTAGTGTTTTTAATGTAAAGTCGCAAGCCTGTCCATTTTAGGGTGTCTACACTAACTATCTACTAAAAACACCTTACAAAATGCCCAACAATGGCTTCACAAGATCACAGTCATCACTCTAATCCAAATACAACAAGAAAACACCAAAAATCCTCAAATCTGCTATACTGTCATTCAACAACTCTTGGCTCTAGATTACAAAACCCGTACAATCACTTCCCTCTACCAAAATTAGGGTTTTTTTCTCCTTATATCCCCTCAACACACATGTTCCACCCCTTGGATGGTTTCAAAAACACTTAAAACCTCAAAACCCTCTAAGACAACAAAATGTTGTCAACAACTTTTAAAAGTTGCTAATGTTGCATAGCAACATTTTTTCATCTTTTACATATTTCCCCTTTAGAGAGTTTTACTACTATCCTGACCTAACTTAACCTTAGTTAGACCTCTTAGGGTATCATAGGACCCTAAATACATGAAAACCATCAACTTGTCACTTGATCATATCATCAAGTACAAGCCATTAATGAGCCAAAAATGAGTTATTTGAACCTAACAGAAACACAAATTGCAAGCTAACTTAACCATACTTGGTCTACATGACCTTATATATTTACAATTCCCTTCAAGAGGGTCTTCAATACCCTCACACACCCAAAATGACATGAGAACCACTATTCCAACTGGCTTCTCAAGGGTGCTCCTGCACCAGTGAGGTTAGTCTTCAAGTTGCCAGGTATATTCATAGATTGAATTAGGGTCACACCACGCACGAATGCAGAGTTGGAGCATCAACTTGTCACACGGGTTACATGAAAACTTGGGTCAGGTTGAAATAACTATGGTTTAATTCTTAACCACGTGTAGTATCATGGTAGTAATTTAATAGTTAAGAACATATGTTCAATTAGGGTGACCTAGCAATAACTTTAATTCTTAACCTAGATTACAACTTTATCCATTAAAATATAGTACTAATTTTCTTTCAGCCTTAGCTACTTGCGACATTTAAAGTAACCTCTAGACATGAACCTTGATCAATCAAGTTTACTAAACAAATACCATTAAAAATAATACAAACTCACTATACAAAATAAACTACTACTTAAAATCTAATAATCAAAATCTAAGCTAATTCTTATCCTACTACAATTGATTTAATTACATTCTCCTCTTCAAAAAAAAACATGCAACTATAGTCCATGAATCCCCTAATAGAAAATTAAATTAACCTCAAATAGAAATTTAAATTAACCTCTAACCCTTTTGAACACATGAACAACATATTTTAATTTATCATAATAAAATTAAATTAACAACTAACTATACATTTTAAATTAATCGAATAAATCTACTTCTTTAATAAGCTAATCAATTCCAATTAATTAACATGAATTGCTAAACTATTACTCTAACCAAGAAAATAATAAAAAGCATAAATCTATTAACATGTTAGCAATCTATACATTTTACTTAAAAACCAAAGCTATTAATCTAGTAATAAGGCTACACCATTAAATAAAAAGTATATCTATAAAATGAACTACATAATTTAAAATAAAACAATAAAGAAATAAATCTATTTAACTAACTTAAACTTATTAATATTAATGTTTCTTTTTAAATATTTACCCATTGGATAGAATAGGCTATTATTTTAATAAGCTGATTTCATACTAATTAAATCTAAACAAGTTAAAAAATTCTATTAACTACTAATCCTAATTAACTAACCTAAACAACCCTACTAACCCTAACCTACCTACGTACTAACTAGCTTACTAACCTATCCCATCACCCCTCCCCAATTCCCAAGGCCCACTTTCCAAGTGGGTGGGGTGTGGGAAATCCCAAACTACCCTAAAAACCTGTGAAAATAATGCAAGGGGAGCCTTTTTGAAAAGGTAGCGCATGATTTCAAGGTTGAGGTGGTGCCCCTTCAAGATTTACCCCAATCCAATGTTCTACAAACTTTATGGGAGGTCAACCAAAAGGGAGGCAAGTAAAATTACGCATGGAGCGAAAGAGATTTGACTTGGGAAAGGAAATAATGACATGTCAGACTTGCTTCCCATCATCTTTTTTTTAATATCATTTTTTTTAATGTGACCTCTGTCACTATAACCTATGCCGATTTATGGAAAGAGGAGTGTTAAGCAAGTCATGCTATGACTCTCTTTTTTTATTAATTAGAAATTAGTAATTAACAATGAGGTTAGGTTAGGGAGTTAGCATACTAACTCAATTTAACAAGAGCATCTTGGGAAGGGAATATTCTCTGTGGTAAAGAGAATTATTTTCCTTCCCATACAAATTCCAGAGAGCAGTTTTGCTCTAAAAATCTAAAAAGTAACATTGGTATTATTTGGATTTGGCTTCTATCATTGATATAATTGATTTTATTATTGGAGTAGTTTATTGTATGCATTTGATTTATTTTATTATTTCAATACACTAAGTGAGCTATAAATTTAATATTAGTATTAGTTGATTTTTACCTTAATATACTAATTTGTTTGATTTACTATTGTTATCAAGTTTATATGCTAAGAGAACTATTACATTGCTTTTATTTTCAACATTAGATATCATTATACCATGAAAAATTAACTTCATTATTCTAAAGAATAGAATACAATAGGCATGAAACTAAAGACTCTTCATTTACATTATGGTAATGCTTCAAAATACAACTACACATCTTCAAAATGGAAGATCTATATAATCAACGGATGGCATACAATGTTTCTTCCTTTAATGAAACTATTACATAATAAATAAGAACTCTTCACATAATGCTTGATAAAGCTTTCAATATAAACATTACACACTCAAAAATAAATTAATCTCAATACAAAAGGAGTAACCATGCAACATTAAAGTTACTCACACAACTACACCAAAATAGAGATTTCTCCCAAGTTTTTTCCACAATCATCTTGACTTCAAAACTTGAAAATACATGAGAAGAATGATGGGAAGCTCACCTCCCAAGCTAGGTCTCAAGGAGACCACCCCAAAGCTAGGAGAATTGGTAAACCAACGGGTGACAATCACACATCCACACACATGAATACAACAACAAAGAACACCCTCTCAGGGCTTGCACAAATGGATTCACCAATAACCCATAACAAGGGGTGGAGGTGGATTTCCATGTAGAATAATTCAAAAATAATACATTCAAATAACATGCCTCTTTAAGGCTCAAATAACATACATCTTTTCATCCAATCTTCTCCTTATTTCCCCCAAAATTAGGATCAAATACAATGACATGCAATGACCCATACACCTTGCATTCTTTTCCCTCTTCTCTCCATGAGAAGAGACTCTACACTATCAAGGAATACAACTAACCCCTTTCCCCCATACATGGCCACTTTTTCCCTATCCAAGGGTGAGTAATGCCATCACACCCTTTACAAAAATCTCATATTCAAACAAAGATAAAACCATAAGCAAGAATTTAAACCCAAAATCTCATTCCCTTACATAACAACAATACAATACATTTCGCATATGCAAGAGAATGAAAAGAAATATACAAACCTACTAGCAATAAAACAAAGAAATTTCATGGAAATGGAGACCAACTTTCACAATGTGTTATGGAAAATAAATTTTGAGAAGAGCTCAATCCCTTATCCTTCCTCCATCCAAACCCTAATGTCTCTAAAAGTAGAGAGTGGGTGAAAACCCACTAAATCTACCAAGGGCCTCTAAAAAGACCTCCAACTTCTACCCACCCACCAACATTAAATTCATATTTGACCCTAATGTCCTTTGGCTTTTCCTTGTCCCCTATCATAAATTCCAGATTGGAAAGGAGTGTGGGTTTGGGTAAAAGGTCAAGACTTACTCCATTTTCAAAGCATGTGAAAAATGGGTCACCAAGGCCACTAGGGGATTCTAGATGTGTTAAAAACATTCCTAACCCATACCCCCATCACTAAGGTACAAGGATTTTTCTAAATTTGACCCTTAGGCCCTCTTTTTGGCCCCTAGAAGTGGCTAGAAAAGAATTAAATCTAAATGATCAAATTGGTGAAACTTTGCAAGTATCTCCATCAAGGGGTTTAATTAGGTTCCTAATGAATCAGTTAGGCTTATGTTTACATTGCCAACCTTAGTAGACATGTCATTACATAAACACATAATGAGTTCCAAGTGACACTATAAAATGACATAATACAACATTGACATGTCACTAAATACATAACGAAAGCACCTAATACATACATACAATTTTACGGTCACGAATAAAATCACATAACAATGAGGTTCGAACCTCTTTATTAGGTTCAACCTTGGCTTTACGAATTTGCACATATAGTTGGTTACTGATTCTCTGACTGATTCCATGGTTCTCTTTCATGCACACTAAACTCAAGCATCAGTAGTCCAAAATAATAAAATCAAATGCAATATACACATTCAATTCATACTTAGCAACAATAAATAATAAGCAAAATTAAATTCCTAATTACAATTTTCATACAGAATTGTTTAAAATATAATAATTCCATAATCATCATGACATAACATCCATGAAATAATCAAGTCTAATCATGATCCGATCTTCTCATCCATTCACCTATCTAAACATGTATAATCAAAATCAACCACATGTTCTAGGTCTAATCCATATCAGAATGTAATCCATACGATATAATCATCATCATAAACATAATATCTCGAGTCTTTGTGAGGATAATCAAAAGTGTATCAATGTATCGAAACATAAAGTATCAAAGTGTGAATGAACATTAATGCTATGGTGGGTCGGGGTGAGGCCTCACACTTTTCTATCCACCATAGTATATCTGGTAGTGTACCTATCTTGCAAAGCTTCGATGGGAGGAGATTGATTATGGTGTTCATGAGAAAATTTTGTGTGTGGTGGAATGATAGGATTAGAAGAGGTTTCCTTGGTTTTCCATTTAACATCATCATGGATTGGGTAGGGAGGTGAAGGTAAATGAAATAATTCTCGAACATCATTATCATGAACTCTAGCTTGAACCCCATCATAAATGTGGGAAGAACTAGGGATTGAAGATGGAGAAATAGAAATAGGAACATTTGGAATTGGATTAGGATTGATAGGATGAGGATTAGGAAGATTAGGAGATAGATTAGGCATGATAGGATTAGGAAGATTAGGAGGTGAGTTATCATTTATCCAATTCTTCACATAATCCAAAAGAGTAATAAGTCCACTACACAAATCATTAATGAAAGTTTTGAAAGTAGGAAGACTAGTATTAGTTAATCTCAAAATAGCATAAGCAAGTGAAACATGAATATTAACAAACATAATGAAATGGATGATACTTTCATAAACATCATAATGACTATAGAGATGCTAAAAGAAGAATAATGACAAAAATAGCCATCCCCCAAAGCATCTTAGAGATCTTCATAGTAAATGAAATGCAAGAAGTATTTTTATATTTTTATGATTATGTAGATTTTTTTTATTTTAAAATGATAGAACATAAAATAAAACTAATTGAATATGCAAGATCTAGTCTCTAAGAAAAAGAGGCCAAGCATCTAACACCAAAAAGAAAGAGTTGTCTATCGCGGGTTCACCAAAATGTAAAGGATAAAATTATGGATAAGGGGTATATTTATATTTATAAATATGTGTGAGGAGGGTAGGATTGTTCTTTTAATCCCAAATTACTCAAAGGGAAGATCTGAATTGATTAACCCTAAAGAAAGGATCAGTGCATAAATGAATCAACCTATTAAGGATATGGATCAAAGAGAGAAACCCTAATTCCTATTTTATAGAAGAGGATATGTGATAGTTTTAGAAAGATTAAGAACTTTAATTGAAATGAATAGGAGAAATGCACTAACCTTGAAATATTGCAGATCCAAAGAATGAAATTTTCTGAAGCCTGTGTTGAGTTTCAAAAAAATCTAAGACTGGATCTAAAATAGAAATGCAGAGAGGAACAAAATGGAGGATTTTCTAAATACAAATCCACAGAACGCCAAGAACACCTACATGCAAATAACCTGATGCTGAATGGAAACCACAGAGATAGAAGCATAGCCTTGGAAAATCTCAGCGGAGTGAGAGAAAAATTATATTCCAAGGTCATGAAACAATAATTACAAAAGTTCAACCTTAAAGGTGAACAAAACCCTAAAAAGGTAAAAGCTAGGTTGTGCAATATAATTAATATGAAATATTAATTATATACACCTAAGAGACAGCTTAAGTGAAAAAAGATTACATAGAGAACTTAATAATTAAATCAACATGATCTAATTAATAAGTGAAGATAAAAATACTCTAACACCCCCCCTTAAGAAAATCTCAGGAGGTAAGCTAACCTAGCACAGCTATGAAAGAAAGAAAAGAGGATCCTGGCAACAAGGCCTGATCAGGTACCCAATACAAGGAAATCTCTATGAACCGGACATAAAGGAGAAAACCCAGTGGGAAAAATCCCTCTCCAAAAAGAAATAAAACAAAAAATGCTGAAAAAACATGAAGGAAGGAAGGCCTCAACAAGACCCCCCAAGGACAACTTTCATCACCCCAAGCATAGAACGCAACTGAAGATAGCGTGGAGATGCAAAAGGTTTGGTGAAGATGTCAGCAACCTATGCATCAGTGGGAATGTACTCCAAAGTGAGAACACCATCTTGAATCTACTGATGAATGAAATGCATATGAAGCTTAATGTGTTTAGTGCACTGATGCTCCACTGGGTTGCGAGAAATGTGAATAGCACTCTAATTATCACACCACAGAATAGTGGGATGATCAGGAGGGAAGCAAAACTCAGTCATCAACTGTCAAAGCCAGAGAATCTCCTGACTAGCATGCACTGTTGCTCTGTACTCAGCCTCTGTAGATGAAAATGCATGAGCATTCTTCTTCTTGCATGACCATGTGATAGGACCAGAGCCAAGAAAAAAAACAAAGCCAGAAGTAGACTTCTAATCATCAACATCACCAGCCCAATCAGAGTCAGTGTAGCCAACAATGTGAGGAGCCCCTGATGTGTAATGAATGCCATACATAAGTGTGCCCTGAATGTATCTCAAAATATGCTTGGTAGCTTTCCAATTACTCTCATGAGGCTCATGGGAGAATCAAGAGACTAGACCAACTGCAAAGGAGAGATCAGGATGAGTGCATGTCAGGTATAACAAACTGCCAACCAACTATCGATACAATGTAGAATCCACTGAAGGTGAAGTGCAAGAGGTAGAAAAAGTAACACCTGACTGAAAAGGTGTGGGAGAAGGCTTGCAATCAAGCATATCAAAGTGCCAAAGCATGTCAAGAGCATACTTTTGATGGTAAACAAAGATCCCAGTAGGTGACTGAACAATCTGCAGACCTAGAAAGAAGTGTAATAGACCAAGGTTTGTCATCTCAAACTGCTCCATCAATGCACGCTGAACATCTTGAATCATAGAAGATGAGCTACTTGTGATGAGAAGGTCATTGACATATAGCACAAGGATCAAAATCTCATCCTCAAGATGTTGAATGTAGACTGTAGGATTGGAATGACAGCGTGTGAATCCTATAGAAAGAAGAAAGGAGTCCATCTTCTCATACCAAGCCTGAGGGGCCTGTTTGAGACCATAAAAAGAATTCCGAAGTCTTCAAACCAAGGAGGAATCCTACACAAATCCCTGAGGCTACTCCATGTAAATCTCCTCAGTAAGATCACCATGCAAGAATGCACTCTTCACATCCATCTAAAAAATGGGCCATCCCTGAGAAGTTGTGAGGGATAAGACAAGGCGAATAGAGTTCATCTTGGCGATAGGGGCAAATGTCTCAGTGTAATCAATACCCTCAACCTGTGAAAAAACCTTCGTAACAAGATGTGCCTTGTACTTATCAATAAAACCATCAGTAGCAAACTTAGTATGATACAACCACTTGCATCACACTAAATTTCTTCCCTTAGGAAGAGAATAAAGATCCCAAGTGTGATTCTTCATCAAAGAAGTATACTCCTCCATAGCACTATCCCACTGAGTATGTCTTGTTGCTACCACAAATGTCTGAGGATCACCAGAAATAGCATGACTCAGAAGACTGGAACCTGCAATATGAGACCAGGTGCGATGAGAAGTGGAAGGGTCACCAGCCAGAGATCCTGTAGCATCAACTATAACATGAGCCCATCTAGGCATCGGTGGAGGATCCTGTGGTGGAGGTAAATGGGGATCACCAAGATCATCATCCTCATCATCCTGAAAAAAAGTTGGAAGAGATGAGGGAGTAGTGGTAAGTGAAGTAGACTCTAGAAGCAGGGTATCTACTGCAGGAAGGTGCTCATCAAACTGGACATCCAATCATAATACGACCTCTCTGGAATCAGGATCAAACAACCTATATGCCTTAACATCCTCGCAATAGCCAACAAAAATGAGGTGTTAGCTCTTCTACTCCATCACTCTCCTCTGAGCGTCAGGCACAAATGCCCATGCTTCACTACCAAAAACTCAGAATGAAGATACATCAGGCTTGAAATGAGACCAAGCCTCCTCAGGAGTCATATGTCAAACTGCCTTGTAGGGCATCCGATTCTGAATATAGTTGGCACAATTAACTGCCTCTACCCAAAAAGATGAATCCATGGACCTAGACTGTATCATACAATTATCCATCTCCCAAAGTGTTTTGTTCTTTCTCTCTACCACACCATTCTGCTGAGGGGTGTAGGGCACTGAAAACTGATGCTGAAGACCATGTTCAGAGAAAAAACCCCTGAAAGCTTGGTTCACATACTCACCCCCATTATTTGTGTGTATTTGGCGAATAGAAAGACCAGATTGTTTATCCACAAATGTCTTAAAGACTCGAAATGAATCAAAGACATCAAACTTGTACTTCAAAAAGTACACCCATGTGCACTTGGAGAAGTCATAAATGAAAGTAAGCACATATTTGGCACCAGAAAAAGGAGTGGGAAATGACATGAGGTCACTATGAATCAACTCCAATGGTGCCAAAGCATGAATAGCCCGTCCGTGAGGAAAAGGATCCCTATGTTGTTTTCCAAGAACACAACCCTGACAAACCCCATCAGTGCAAGTAATCTGTGGAAGGCCAAGAACAAGTGTCTATGTGCTCATCTACTGAAGATATCTGTAATATTTGGTTTTGTGTTAATTATGATTTGATAATTTGTACTTTAATCTTGGGTGCATCTCATAGTGGATTCATTTTATGGAGTAGGAGATACACTGGTTGCACTGTTTGGTACACCAGATACAGATCAAAGTACATGTATTGGTGATAATTCACCATCATTTCCTGGATCTACCCGTGTTTCTAGCACGGGAGTTATGCGGATGTCATTGTTGATTTATGATAATGAATTGATGCCTTTAAAATGTCCTAAGCTTCCAGGTACTTTAAAATTATTATTTTTTATATTGTAATATGCATTTACCTATTCATAACAAGTTTTGGATTGATCATCCCATGACATTTTTTACAAGAAATGATTCATTTTATAAGACACTTTATGACCTCACACTGAGGATATTCGGACCCGCCATACGTACAAGGTGGAACATCATAAGTGAACTAACCCTATCCCATATTTTTTTTTCGTATCATTAATTGGTATAGTATTTTTCCTCTCATTCAGGTTTTTTCTTTTACTATATTCAAGGTACACAACTTTAGTTCATTTTTCTATCTAATAATTTTGTGTTTTTTCTTAAAAGGTGGAACTTGCAAGACCAAAAATTAAAAGATCAGCTCATTAATGATTTACAGCATGAGTTTGGTAGTAATATTTTTGGGGAGAAGAAAATTTTAGAAAGAGATGCCAAACATCTTAAGACTGTGATGGACTCATATAGAAAGTGTCTCATCTAGAACGCAAAGTATGAGTGTCCTCCCTTTATTCTAGTGAGGGATTGGAATGAGTTCATTTTGGATGCAAAGGAGAAAGGGGATGCTCAAAGAGGAATTACACCAGAAAATGAGAGAAGAAGGTATGCAATAGTATTAACTA
>MU224097.1:2388492-2401762 GCA_018584345.1 Thuja plicata | reverse complement strand
TTCATTCTCCATTTGAGACAAATAAGCAAAGATTATTTAAATAAAAGGGTGAATTATTGCCACATAAGTGTCCTTTCACATGGAATTATGGAATTCCTTTTTGAGGATAATTCACCCAATAATTAAACAACCTTTCAATTCCTTTTATGTATATTAGCTAAAGGGAGTGGAATTGATTTAATTAAAAGCACTTAAGACTTTAGGATTAAATCAATTAATCATAGGGGTTTTTAGCTAATAATCATTGAGAATTTAGGAATTAAATGTAATGTCAGATTTATGCAAATTTGGGTTTTCTGCATTTGAAACTCAGTCACTTAAAGTCAATCAGGAGAAGAATTTTCCTAATACAATAGGACTTCAAAGATAAGAAAATGCACCAAAATTGATTGATTATTAGGTGCCAATTTTGGGGTGTTACATTTTTCCCCTCTTTGAATTGATGTGCGAGCAGCGTGTTGATTCAAAGAACAATCTGAAGTGAAGATCAGATTCAGGGTTAGATTGCCCCAATGTCCACTAAGAGCTGATGAAGATTTAGGACTATCTCTAGAATCAGGATTAGATTGCCCCAATATGAAGGTAAGCCCTCCAAGATCTAGGTTAGATTGCCTAGATAACGATCTAAAAAGTTTTTGAGAGTCATCTTCAGAATGAAGCATAACTTTTAGGAATTAGGGTTAGATTGCCCCAATACCCAATGAGATTTCAAGAATCATCTCCAGAATGAAGCTTATTCCCCCAATGTCTAGGTTAGATTGCCCCAATACGAAGGTAAGCCCTCCAAGATCCAGGTTAGATTGCCTAGATAATGGTCTAAAGAGTTTTTGAGAGTCATCTTCAGAATGAAGCATAACTTTTAGGAATTAGGGTTAGATTTCCCCAATACCCAATGAGATTTCAAGAATCATCTCCAGAATGAAGCTTAGTCCCCCAATGACTAGGTTAGATTTCCCAAACACTGATCAGATTGATATCTTTCACAAGACTATCCCCAGAATGAGGCTCAACCTTCAGGAGTCAGGGTTAGATTGCCCCAATACCTGTCTCAAAAGACAATCAATTTAGGACTGTCTCCAGAACAAAGTGTGGTCCTTGAGGATCCGAGTTAGATTGCTCAGATACCTAGAAAGATAGCTGATGTGATGAAAAGATTCAAGATCATGGAATATCCAATTTTGACCATAAGGTATGAAAAAATGAATATGCCCCAAGTGATGAGATGCCCCTAGCGATGGGGACTTTTGATTTAGATCAAACTGATTTGAGAATAATGCAAAAAGATTTAATGATGCAATCATGTTGCCCCCTCGGGAGCGAAATCGAAAGAAGACACATCATAATGATGAGAGTGAGAAATCATAGAAAAAGATAGATCAAGAAAGAGAAGAATCAATTTAGAGCAATCAAGAGGTCCTGTTGATTAGGTTTGACCATAGTTGACCAAAAGTGACTAGAGTTGACTTTGATGAAAAGATTACAGAATCTGAGAAAAGGATGACAAGAGATAAGCCTGACAAGAAACCAACATCAGAAAATTGACTGCACAAGCGTCCGATCATGTCGGTCCCAAAAAAAATTTAAATGCAATTTTGAGCTACTTAGGAGTGTCAGATTTCGATTTCAATTACGAAAATGGATCTAGAATGGTACAATTAGCCAAGGGTACAATTTTCACAGAAAATGGAGCACTTTGAAAAATTAGGTCAAAGGCTATATAAGGCCCGGAGGGGTCATTTTAAAATCTTTATTCACCTTTGACTTTAGCGATGGCCAGAGCTCCAGCTGGCATTAAGAGCATTCCTATGCACATGAATTGATTTGAGTGCACCCGACGGCACAACTGACCAACAGAGTATGATGCACCTGTGAGTATTCATAACTAGATCATGTATTTCTGCAAAAAATTTATCATTTTTTAGTGTTAGTGAGTTTTTTAAGCATTTTAAATCACGTCTAACCAAATCTCATGTGAAGAAATAGTTTCCTCACACCGGGCCTAATCGCCTTTCATGCGAGAAAACCGAATCCTCGCGCGGGTTGGGGATTGCGCGCTCGGGCCCCTCCTAGCGCTCGCGTGAAGAGCAGGCATGAGCTATGCGAGATTCCTAGAATCTTGTGCAAGAACACATCCCACCTCGTGCGAGCTAGAAAGCTCACGTGGGACCAAAGTTTCCTCACGTGAGAAAAGAGTTTTCTCGCATGGGAAATTGGCAAAAATCAAAAATTGTTATTTTTCTTGCGTTGCAGAGTCAACCAGTTGAACTGTATGTAGAATAGTTCCATAGCTGCATTTGTTGTATTTTTCTTTGAAAATCATCATTATCGAGGTAATAATCCAATTTTGTCCTTTTGTGTTGCAGTTTGATCTCCCAGACATCAATTTCAGGTCCCATCATCCTATCATGGGTGAGTTACTGCAGAGATTATCAGATCATGACGGGGCCCACATTGATGGGCTAGGATTGACATATCTGTGTGATGTACCTGATATTTAGGTAAATCATAGATTACTTGGGACCATGTCAAGCATTTCCATTCGAAGATGAATACTTTCCATCTTCTACAGGGAGAGATGACGGTGACTCTGGAGGATGTATACTGGATATTGAGAGTGCCATTCCATGGAGCTCGTGTGGAGTATTGCACGTAGCCAAGAGATGGTATGCAGGCTTTGAGAGCCATTTTTTAGGATCAGTTGGTGGTGGGTCAGGCTATCTCCTGGGAGGAGCTAATACGTACATATGGCCGAGATTACCCATTGGCAGTTGTTCTTGCATTATTTTTGAGTTGTCATCTGGTACCAGATTGTGGTCAGCATGGTTTGGAGTGTGGCTGGGGCATTATGCTCCAGAAGATGTTAGATGTTCCTTTGGTCACTTTTGGATGGGGTGAGTGCATACTGGCACAAATGTATCACGAGATGCACGAGATTGTATATCAAGGGGCCCGCACTATGGCAGCAGGAGTGTTTTTTTTGTAGATCTGGGCCTGGGAGCACCTTCCCATATGTAGGCTGATTTTTCATGATACGTAGCAGCCATTAGAGCCATATATTTACAGAGAGGCCAGTCTAATGACCCAGCCTATGCTAGGTAAGACTAAGCAGTGGCACACGCAGATTGATGTTATGGTTGTAGTGATATGGTGACTGCGGGCAGCTACTGAGGTTTGGGATGATGCTCATTAGGAGCTATTGTACATGTTTTGTTTGCATCCTCTGATAGGGTGTACCATCATAGTGATCAAGCACTTTCAACTTACGTGTGTGTTACACCAGTTTGGGAGGCCTCACGATGTATCGCTCGAGTATTGCACTTATGCCTGATTCATCGATGAGACGAAGAAGGGTTGGTAGAGGTAGCTTGACAGGGGGCATAGTATGATAGATGCCCAGGTACCACCATCTCAGTGGGATTACATGGTTGCAGTGATGAATGTAGGTGTGACACCTGCATGCAGAGATCAGCTATTAGCACATCCATTTCCTAGGTTCACATCTCTAGTGGGCCAGATTCCTTAAGTGGTGCAGCCACCACCACAGTAGTAGGCACAGGAGGGTCCTCCTCTAGGATAGCAGCCTCAGGATTGGCAGCCATAGGATCAGCAGCCACCACTTCAGCAGCAGGATAGAGTGGTACGTCCATGTACACATCAGACTACTATCCCTGTGAGGCCTATGGGATCAGATACTGGTGTTGGGCCTAGTGGCAGCCAGGATAGAGCTGCAAAGCAGGGTGATGATACCATCATGGCCAATGCAGTTCTGACTGACCCTCCAGCAGGTGGATAGGTGACCCAACTACAGGAGGCTCTTCGTAGAGAAAGAGAGAGAGTGTAACAGACACAAAGGGAGCCTGATGACCTCCATACACAGGTGGTTATCAAAGATATCCGGATATCATAGCGGGACCGTGAGGTTTGATAGTTGTGAGAGGCACTGGCCAGGACACAGGTGGATATCAGATATGAGGCTACTCAGGTGGCTTACTATTATGTTGTGTATACTCTTGCAGTTCTTGAGGTAGCAGATCAAATTCTACCTTTTTCAGAGTATGTTGGCGCTCGGGCTGTTCCACAGGGACCACCTCCAGCAGGACCACCTCCTAGTCCTCCTCCTCAGCAGCAGGGCATGCCCCCACCTCCACCTCCTCCAGGTGGTTAGGTTATGATGTATTTTGTACCACCATTTTGACCTATTTTTCTCGAGTAGCACCCTTGTACATTCAAACCGATCGATATATATATATGAGCTCAATTTTTGGCATCATTGTACATGTGTATATATTGCTTTAAATGTGTATGTTTTATGAGATGATTTTCTATATGATTTAGATGTATGGATTAGAAATGTATGCAATGGATGAATATGCAAAATGTTTATGCACGTGTTTTATTGATGTATGAAAATGCTATGATAGATGTTAGATGGATAAATGCTATGTATGATTTGATTTATGCTTATAATGGATGCACATGTTTATGGATATATGTATGCAAATGAATTTATGGAAATGAACTTCTTGAAAATGAATGGAATACAATGAATGCAATGGTACTAATCATCTCATGCAGGGCATTCACAATATACAATAGATACTAGCCAAAGGGATGCGCACGAAGATCGAGAATGAGGACCGAACACTCATGCAGTCAAGAAGAACCATGATGAAAGATGAGGACCTTTTGAAGAATGAGAAGATAATGAGGAGAGCACCAAACTACCATGATGCAAGCCTAAAATATGAATGCAATCCTACAATGCAAATGCAAGCCTAAGCTAAATGCAATCCTAGGACTTTGGTTGTTGGACTCATCGTATTTATCATCATTGGGTGCTTTGGATCATTGGAGTCAATACAATCCTTACTAGTGCCACTGCAACAATAAGAATATGAATATGACTTTTATCGAATAAATGTAGGAAACGAATGTAAGCATTGAAGGCACAAAAGCCAAGGTGACCTGAACATTATTTCCATTTTGATATAGTAAAAGTGCACAAGTAAATAGACAAAGCAATAATAGTTAAGGAGATAGTTTCAACCTCCCCTTGGCATACAAATAAACAAGATTGAGGGATGTGAGGCTTTTCCACCTTAATGCAGAAGCTCTTATCACATACACCCTATTTATTTGACATTGCCAGATCATCAAAACCACACCAACAAGCAGTAGACAAAGAAAATATCAATGAAATCCATAAGAATAGATAGCATACTACGAAAGAGTCAATCATATCCCAGCATATTTCAGGGCTTACAAATGTGTCTATGTTATGGGTGTTGAAAAAACACCACTGTGCTTGTGAGTGCAATGTGTTTGATTGCTATCAAGAGATGTTTACGTCATGAGATATACGAAGTGTGTTGAAAAAAATAGATGTATCCAAAGAGAGTGTTGAGAAACACTATTTGATTAAGGTGTTGAGAAACACCAATTTGTGCCAGTAGAAAGTTGTCCTGTGACAAGATTACTGACTCAAGTGTAAACTAAAGTGTGATTGAAATGGGGAGCCATGCCTCCAAGTAACGAATGGATCAAAGCTGAGAAAAATGGATTGCAAAACAGTGCAAGAAATCCCATCAATGTAGTGGCAATAGGTAGACTCAGTGAGAACCACTAGTGACTATCACAAGAGATTCTCAAGCATAAAGATCAATAATGAGATTGAAGCATCAGCAGGAAGACATAGTGAGGACCACTGGTGACTGATGCAAAAGAGAGTCTCAAGAAGAGATGAAACGCTATGAGGCATCGGCAAGCAGACGTAGTGAGATCCACTGGTGACCGATGCAAGAGGAGGACTCCAAAAGATAAGACAATGCCCCCTAGACCATGAACATGCCCCTGAGTATGACCAGTTTCAATCCATGTGAGGTCAAGCAAAATCTCGAAGATGGCTGAAAGCAAATGCACACTAAAGCAGGAAAGCGAACTAAAGCTAGAAAGCAAACTAAAGCAGGAAAGCAACTACAAGAAAGCCAAGACATGCTGCGACAGATAAAGCATTGTGAAACAAGAGGTGCCTGTTTACCAGGTTTTCACCGTCTTGGTAGAAATTCTATTTTTGCTACCATGACACTTGTTTACCAAGTTTTTATCAATGGCACATTTTTCTCTTTTTCTCTTTTTTTTGTATTTTTCAGTTTTTCAATTTTTTGTTCTTTTTTCTTTTTTTTTATTTTTTTGTATTTTTTGAATTTTTTCTTTTTTTTTTTATATTATCAAGGCTCCTGTTTACCAGGTTTTCACTAGGATAATAGATACATCAAAGTGCCTGTTTGCCAGGTTTTCACTAAGATGATCACTTTTTTAGGACATTTTACAATTTTTAGGATTTTCTCAGAAATAAAGTATGTACACGAGCATGCAGAAGATATCTCAACTGTAGAATTTCTTTAGGTGAAGAGCATTGATGGGCTCTTTGAGTGATTCACCTTCTGTAAGGGAGAGATGATAAGCGCTAGACCCAAATACTATAGTAATGATATAAGGACCAAGCCAGTTTGGCTCAAACTTGCCTTTTTGAGTCCGTTGTTGTTGATTTTTAGGATTCTCTCTCAGGATGAGATCACCTATTTGGAAGTCTCTTGGTCTGACTTTCTTATTATAGCTCTTTGATATCCTCTTTTGGTATGCTCTGAGATGATCGAATGCCACCTTTCGATGTTCATCTAGTAACTCAAGCTCTTGAAGCCAAGATATTCTCATGTCATCATCTGTAATGAGGCCTTTGAAAGAGACTCGCAATGTAGGAATCTCAACCTCAATAGAAAATAAAACATCTGTGCCATAGACTAAAGCAAAGGGTGTGGCCCCTATTGGCATTTTGATACTGGTGTGATAGGCCGATAAAGCTGAATTTATTTGGAGGTGTCAATCCCATGCAGACTTGTGTACCGTACGGTGCAGGATCTTCTAAATTGTTTTGTTAGAAGCTTCAGCTTGCCCATTACCCTGGGGGTAATAAATTGAAGACCAATGTTGAATGATCTTGAACTTAGCATATAAATTTGTCAGATATTTTTTCTTGAACTGTCCCCCATTGTCAGTGATAATAGAGGAAGGTACACCATATCTACAAATAATGTAGTTTAAGATAAACATAGCTACGGATTTTCCATCAGCTACACTGAGAGGCACTGCCTCAACCCATTTGGTAAAATAATCCATAGTAGTGATGATGTACTTGTGTCCTCTTGAGGAAGACAGATATATTTGACCTACTAAGTCAAAAGCCCAATGTTGAAATGGCCAAAAGGTGACAAAAGGAATGAGTTCCTTAGCTGGAGCATGAATCAAGTTTCCATGGAGTTGGCATTGCTTACAAGATTTGGCAAACTGCGTAGCTTCCTTATCCATATCGGGCCAATAATAACCAGCTCTAATAAGCTTATGAGCCAGTGTCAGCCATTTAAGTGAGAACCAAAAATGCCTTCATGTACCTCTTCTAACACACGTTTAGACTCATCAAGTTCTAGACACCTAAGGAGGGTACCGTCTAGACCCCGTCTATACAAGTCATTTGCTATGATGACGTACCGTGAAGCACTGCTGATTAGATGGAGTTTTTATTTCTAGTATATGTGTTAGGAATAGTTTGGTTATGGAGATAGGAGTATATGTGGTGGTAGTGAGATGAATCATGTCCAATTACTGAATAGACCATCTGGGAGTCAAGAGAGTCATAGGCAGGGTAGCATAATGTCTCCACTAGGAACTCGTGTCTGAAATCATTCTCTAGCATTTGCAACATAGAGGCCAGAGTAGCCATAGCATCAGTCACTTTATTATCCGCCCAAGGAATTTTCTAAAAAGTGACATATGCAAAGTAGTTCTTGAGGCTATCAACCATCCTTTTATAGGGTACCGACTTTTCATCTTTGGTTTGATAAGTATTATTGACTTGATTGATAACTAGTTGTGAGTCTCCAAAGAATTTTAGTTCATCCACTCGCCATTCAATAGCAATCTTGATTCCATTGATCAGAGCTTCATACTCGGTGGTATTATTGGTACAAGGAAACATCATTTTATATGCCTTTGGTAAGGAGTACCATTGCGGTGTGATAAACAAAATTCCAGCTCCTTACCCCTGTTGGGTGAACGAACCATCAAAGAACATTGTCCATGTTTGAAGTGTGAGAAGCATAATGGACGCATCTCGGAATTCCATCTTTAATGGTTGGTGATATGTAAGAGGTGCTTCATCCAATTGATCCATGATTGCATGTCCTGTAATATCTTTTCTCTCAACATATACAATATCAAACTCACTAAGGAGCATGACCCATTTAGCTAATCTACCTGTGAGGGTAGCTTTACTGAGTAAGTATTTCAATGGATTAATCTTTGCAATTAACCTTGTAGTGCGATCCAACATGTAGTGTCATAACTTCTGGGAAGCAAACACCACTACTAAATAAGCCTTATCAATCACTGAATAATTCATTTCGTAAGAGACCAATGTTCTGCTGATGTAGTAAATGGCTCTTTCTTTATGATTTGGATCTTCTTGGGCCAAGAGAGCACCCAAGGATGTTTCTGTCACTAAGATATATAGGATCAAAGGCTTCCCCTGAATGGGAGGCATTAGTATGGGTGGATTAGCTAGATACTATTTAATTTGTTGAAACCCTTGTTCACACTCTTTGTTCCAGTCATAAGTCACACCTTTATGCAGTCTTGGTGAAAGGTTGTGACTTATCAGCTAATTGCAAGATAAACCGATTGATAGATTGAAGTCAACCTTGAAGACCTCTAATTTTTTTGATATTATAGGGTGGTGTCATTTCCATTATAGCTTGTACCTTTTCCAGATCCACCTTAATTCTTTTTGTCGAGATAATGTAGCCAAGTAATTTTCCAAAAGTAACCCCAAATGCACATTTCTTAGGGTTTAGACACAACCTAAATTTCTCCATATGATCTAGTATAGGACCTAGATCAGTGAGATGTGTCTTTCTATCCATACTTTTGGCAAGTGTATCATCCACGTAGTCCTCCATTGTTCTATGCATCATGTCATGAAATATTGTAGTAACAGGTCTTTGATAAGTAGCCCCAGCATTCTTTAAACCAAAGGGCATAACATTCCAACAAAATGTACCCCATGCACAAGTAAAAGTTGTTTTCTCTTGGTCCCCTGGTGCAATTTTGATCTGATTATAGCCAAAACAGCCATCCATTAAGGAATACATCTTGTATCCCACTGTCATGTCCATGATCATGTCAATATTAGGAAGTGGAAAATCATCTTTAGGACATGCCAGATATAAATCTCTAAAGTCCATGCAGACCCTAATATATTTGTCATGTTTGGTTACTGGGACTATATTATAAATCCACTCTGCATAATCAATCGCTCGGATGAACCCAGCTTTCATATTTTTTTCCAATTCTGCCTTGATCAGTAAAGCTACATGCGGATGCATCTTTCTAAGTTTTTGTTTGACAAGTTTGACACCTGGTGCTATTGATAAGTGATGCATAATGAGATCAGGATCCACACCCGGCATGTCAGAATATGTCCATGCAAAATTTATCTTTTTCTCTTGCAAAAATTTTGTGAATTCCTTAAGTTCCTCTGTAGATAATGACTTGGCCACATGGATAATATGTAGGTGTTCTTCGGTTCCCAGATTTATCGGCTGAGTAGGTTCAATCAACACTGATGAGCGTTCCTAGAAGTGACTCAAAAGTGCATCAAGTACCTCACCCTCAGGCACCTTAGAGAGGTTTTCACCTTCGGGTACATCTTTTCTTTTTACTTTTTTTGGTTCTGATACTGCCACAAAATGGTTTTCACCATCAAAGCGCTTATTTTTTCTTCTTTTAATTTTCTAATGTACTTGATGTTAGCCTCGATCATGTTAACACTTTCTTCACTAGTGGAGGACATTACAGGCTCAATAGCATGAAGGTAGCAGGCTAAAGTGTAATCATTCTGGAATGTAAGGACTTCACTGGATGAAGAAGAGCAATTCCAGTCTATTAATTCAGGATGTTAGAGGGAAAGAGATGTGACAGGTTCAAGTGCGTCCACAGTATAGTCATCATCGAAAGTGTTAACTAGCAAGATGGGGTCTAAACCAATCTCATCCAAAGGTGTGTTTGAATCCTTTTGTTCTCTAATGACTGAAGTAGAAGACATGTCAACACCTATAGACTCAGACTCATTAGGCTTTCCGCTAGAATCCTCACTTACATTGAGAAGTTTTTCACAAGATCCTGCTGAAAAACTATCAAACTCATACTCATGAGAGTCTATATCCAAACTCTGACTTGGGTGTTCACACCATGAAGGTTTTTGAGTTCTTGTAACGTGAGTCTATTCTTGTGTCCACCGTTCTTGAATGCCTGGTGGTATGTACCTTTTTCCTTTGAAGTTATGATCTTGTAAGTCTTTCCATTGCTTGTAAGTGAGCGTCTCACATTGAGTAGTTTGATCATAATCACTGTCTATTTTTGCAGTACAGGTACATGGCACAAATTTATTTGGCTCAGCAAAGAATTTTGCTAGGTCTAGAGGGATGGGATAAGGAAAGCAATCCTCATCCGAGCTGTCTTGTATAGTGTCAGCTGCAGTTGTATTTTCAGGTTCTGGTGTAGGCTCTACTTTTGGCACAAATTTATTGATCCCTAGATGAAATAGGAGCCTTTTGAAACCTAACCCAATGGTATCTTTCACTTTTTGACCTATAGCTTGAATAGGTTCCACTAACCCATGGCCATTAACACCTATCGGGTCACTTCCTTTGTACCCAAAATGCTTCATAATTTTAAGACCCTCATTGTTAGGATTTAGTTCGCGAGCCAGGGTAGTTTGTTCATCTATGTTCTTTCCTTTACAAAGCGAAGCTTTGATAAATCTATCCTTTTCTTCATCTTCCAATGGTGTATTAGACCTTACAAATGTACCCTCATAAACTCTCTCAGGGGTAACAGAAGATTTTTTGTGTTTAGAAGGTCTCCCATAAGATCTAGGAGACAGGGGAAGAGCCGTTAATGATAGCACGGGCTCCATTTGATATCCCCATGCCTATATCTATGATTTTTAGTGTCTGTTCCATGTCTTTGAGCTTGACATCACAGAGTTCTATGTACTCTCTATTAGTGGGAACAAGACTATCAACTCATTGAGTGAGAGCATTACAAGTAGATCCCATGCTAGCAGGAATGGTCACCTCTGCACCTTGAAAAGAGAACTTGATACGATGATGGTATGTAGAAGGAACCACTTGCATCTTGTGAATCCATGGTCTTCCTAGAAGAATATTATACAAAAGAGGAAGGTCTAGCACCTGACATTTGACGTCTCTTTCAACTAGGCCAACCCAAATGGGTAACACAACTAGACCTCTAAATGTTCTCTCTTCTTCATGATAAACTTTTATGGTAATTCTTTTGCGAGAATCTATGCGATCCTCACCATAACCTAGTTGAGAAAGAAAATGAGCAGAGCAAATATTAAGACCAGCACCATTATCAATGAGCACGCGGTGAACTAACTATTTACCTATCAAGACTTCTATTTGCAGAGGAGCATTGTGCAGGTGACTAATTGAGTGATCATCTTCTTCAGAGAAGGATAAGTAATGCGACGAGGTCAAATGACCCACCATGGATTGAAACTGATCCAAGTTGATATCTTTGGGGACATTATCTTTAGTGGGAGCTGTGTCCATAATCTGCCTATGAGCAGGCGAGATTTTTAATAGCTCAAAAATAGTTATCTGAGCATTGGTCCTTTGAAGCTGGTCAAGAATGCTATAACCAGCAGTAGGAGGCATAGGGACCACCTTCATGGTCTTGTTGGTAGAACCAACAATAGTCTTATCTGCAGTTTGTTTTGGCGCAGACGTAGCAGTAGGAGGGTTAGGACCCTTGATAGAGATTCTAGCATTAGACCAAGTAACAACATTCGCATAATCCTGAGATGTTTCATATTGAGAGTCAGGGCCTCTCATGAAAAATGGGGTTCTGGGTCTAAAAACATTCCCACTTCCCTTGCTGGTAAACATATTGCAATATTCCACTCCCATTGATTCAATCATGTTGATCACATTATCGTAGGTGGCATTGGCGTAATTAACTTTGGCATTATTATTCTGAGCATTGGAGGATTCACCTTTCTCATGATGAGGAAAGGGGTCTTTGAATACTTGATGATCCAAATTCTTGTTATGATTCTCCACAGCGATGACCTAGTTATCAATCAAGTCTTGAACTTTATGTTTTAACTGGTAACAAATAGTAGTCTTGTGTCCTTTGTTCTGATGGTAATCACAATAATCATTCTCATTCCACCAATGAGGTCTTGGTTGTGGGTCATATAAATGTTTCTCCAAAGGTGCAAGAATTTGATTTTGCACCAAAGTTTTGAAAACCACGTCAATTGGTTCTCCTAGAGGGGTAAATTCACGCTTGGGTCGTGGTACCCAAGGTTTGTTGCCAGCAAATCTAGAAGGTTGTTGAGTGTTGGTCACAGACTTTGTGATAGCTTTGGTCACTTGCATACCCACGGTGAGATTAAAGACCGGTTTTGAAGAAGTTTAATTCATGTTATCAACTACCCCATCATTCACAACATCTCTATTTTTGTTGGGGAATTTACCTTTGTCTTTGTTGGACGATGAGGAATTTTTCTTGTTATCTTTATACAAGGTCAATTCGCCTTTTTTAACCATGAAGGCTTCTATTCTCATAGCCTATTTTATCATACTATCAAAGTTAAGGGGACCTTAAAGTTGGACTTGATACCCGAAGTCAGGGATGAGATTATCCAAGAATATATCAAGTTTCTTGGACTCGGGTATTTTGCGAGGGTACTTTGTGCAAAGTTGTCTCCATCTTTGGAGAAACATCAAGAATGGTTCCCCTTTCTTCTGTTTAAGGTTGCAAAGACCCCTTATGTTAACAAGATGTTGAATATTATGAGAATAGTGTTGAATAAAAAGATTAGCAATCTCGTCAAAAATTTTGATGCCAGTGGGCAATTGTGAGAACCATTCCATAGCGGGCCCACCTAAACTTTGTGGAAAAAGATGCATCAAATACATTTGATCATGTATAAACTCCATTTAAAAGGCACCAAATTCTCTTAAATGATCTTGTGGATCAGAGGTACCTAGATACTTTTCATACTTTGGGAGCTCTACACCTTTGGGAAAAGGTTGCATAACAATACTCTTATCAAATGGAAAAGGACATATACTTTCCATTGTGAACTGTTGCATAGGTTTGTCCTTATCTTTCATAAGTTGGC
>MU224097.1:2377560-2388442 GCA_018584345.1 Thuja plicata | reverse complement strand
TGCAACTTGGAGGCTTTAGTTTCCTCTTCTTTAGCGATAAGCGTATCCAATTGGAAGTTCGTGGGTAATTTGACTCCTTGATTTGCTAGATCTAGGAAATATTTTTCTTTGTCTTCCACAAGGAGTATCTCCATCATTTTAATAAGAGCTTTATTAGACTTTGCTGTGTCTATATGAGTCTGAGTTATAGGTTCATCGTCATTGCCAAGAATTTCATAAATAATTTGGGTTTGGTCTTGACCTTGGTGTTTCTCTTGACCTTGTTCATGTTGATATTGGTCATGACCTTGTGTGTAATCGAAAGGAGACATCATGTTGTTAATGTGAGATTGTTCTGTATGCACTCCTTCAGTATGAGAATGAGAACTCATAGATGATGTGCTCTTCGGTGAATCAAAGGGATTGAAATGTGAAAAAGGATCACTAAGGCAGTGAGGGTCGTTAATAGGATCAACCCAAACAGATGGCTTCTTTGAGATAAATGGATTATACTGATCTTGAAACAACGGATTAAAACAAAACTGAAGCACTGGCTTTAGATTCAGAATTGGGTCCGCACTGAATGGGGAAGAGGAACGTGATGATCCCTCTTGATTATCCACTTGAGTAACAGGTTCAGAATGACCTTTGCCTTGATTGCGAGGTTTACTTTTAACTACTTCATAACTACGTGTAGGAAAGATATTACCGCTCCTAGCCGTAATAGGCATAGATGAAGCTAATACAAGAGGAAACTTAAGATCTAACTCAGAACTCTATCTATAAAGGTGTCAAAAAAAGACAAGGTAATAGGCTAGAATAGCCAAGGCATAAGATGCACCTAGCACAAATCATCAGAGTTATGGCTAGAATAGTCAAGATATGACTATCGTGTCGCAAGGTACAAAACATAAGAAAATAGGATGGAGACAAAGAGACAAGACAAGTTCGATTATGAATCAGTTAGTTTACAACTCGGAACAACTAGTTTCATTCTGCAGACAACGAAGGAACAAACAATCAAATCCCAGACAAGAGGTAGATAAAACAAATAAACAAACTCATTTTTCAAGGTAAAGACCAGGTTTCGAGACATAATGAGAACTATTCTCTAACAAGATATCTAGGCTTAGGACAGTTTTAAGATGATATGAGTCAGTAATCTATGTTTCAAGGTGACAAGCATTCATTTAAAAACACAAAGTTTCAATCAGGTAGTGATGCAAACAGTAGTCAAAAATAATTCCACCAAGGACAAAGCTTTTTGGTATAAACATGGGAGTCTTTGTTTGAATGATAGAACAAACAATTTAAGACTCAAGAACAAACACTCAGTTATCCCTACAAAGAAAATTGGTTGAGAAGACAAAATATGTGCCTCGATGTATTATGCGTATGGGTTCACCTCACACAGCAGTGTCACCCTCGAAAGAGCACCCGTGTTTTTGGTGTTTCCAAGGACTAAGTATATATGTTTGAAGGTAACCCTTAAACAGGGGCCAGTGTCATATACCACTTCAAACTTCCAAGTGCATACCTATGTCATGAATCTAGGGGAGAGATTCTTCCCTCTCCCTGCACATAGATTATGCCTCCTTTTGGATGTGAACTGGGTAGGCATCTAACTAAGAGAGTGTTTAACAGGATTCTATTCACAATAACCTTTGGTGCCTCTAATACAGAGTTAGAGCCTCACAGCCACACCAACACTTGTAAGTCACACACCCTTGCAAGCAAGGCTGGGAGCGGCGTCGCTCAGTATGACAAACAAGGATTTCTCATGATGATAGTCAAAATCAATGAGAAAGAAGTTACTATGGCTTTGGATTCTTTAGACTACAACAAAGCAGACTTTATTAGATTGATGTGGAATCACCGGAAAAAGGTGTGTACTCACTTGGGTCATTCCCAGAGGTTCAACTTTCGGCAGGCCCTCTAAAGGTGACTCAACTTGGTTCAGATTCAAGGGTTTGATTTTCTGAATCTCTCAATGAGAGAAGAGCATACTTCTCTACCTTTTCACCTCACCCAAACACATCAAGCATGTTCATCATCGAGATAGTTTCACTCCACCAAATCCATAAGTCTTTGGGTTTCTGATTCTCTCAAAGAGAGAAGAGCATAATCCCCAAACAAGTAGAAGTGCTAAAGATTCACTTATCTTGCTTTGCTTCCCCAAGTATCCGTCATGCTAGCAACATCTAGGTCTCAAATTCATCCATGGGCATCACTTCCATGTAATGAAGAGCCTATTACCCTACTTTTCTATCGGGATCCTTACAAAATTTTAGCAAAGCCCTATTTAGACTATGTGAATGAAAAATAGTAAACAAACATGACATTTTAATAATGTCTTTAACTATCATCCTACAAGTAAACCATTAGAATGTTTTAATCTTTGACAAGTGAAACTGCAAACCACTATTATGTTGTAGTAGAAAACTAGAAATAGAAAAATCAGAGCAGAAAATAGAGGTCAGAATAGAGAAATAACAGATTAAAAATTCAGAATTTTAAATGCCTGTCTATAAAAGTTCACGCGAGAAAGTACTTTGACGCGCACGAGCAAGTGCTTCGACGCATGTGAGAAAACTGTTTCTTCACATGAGAAAGTGCTATAGGATAAAATCTTCATGCGGCTTGATGCAAAACTTCATGCGGCTCAAAGTAAAACTTCACACGAGAATCTGTACCAGTGCAATACGGACGTATGGCAGAGCTTAAAAAACACAATCAATAGATTTGAAAATGAGGCCAAAAATTGTTTTTTTTGCCCCACGGTGGGCGCCAAAATGTTATATGTTGAATGTATACCTCTGAATTCAACACAAACACAACATAATCTTTACACAATCGCTCAATTCACAAAGACAAACATGAATTGTTTGTTCTGCAAATTCGATTGAGGTGACCTGTTGCCTCCTAATTAGTTGTGGATGTTGAGTTTTACCCTCAGAAGGAGAGCCAACAACCTGACCATTTCTAACATGGAGGATTTTAAGAATGAAAGATGAGAAGAATATCCATTAATCTTATGAAATCTACAACTAGTCTATGAGAAAATGATCTTAATCTATGAATTGAGAAGCAATTTAAACTATGAATGCAAATTAGACTAATCTAGGAATGAATTGCAACTACTCTATGGAAGTAAAATGCAATTAATCTAAGAAAGAAAGAGTTTTTAATCTAGAAATGAAATGCTTGTAATCTATGAAAGGAATTACTTCTAAGCTAGAATTGAACTTGAAATGGATTTAAGAAGCTTGAAAGCACCAAACTGAGATGTTAGATAAATCATAAATGAAAGCTAAAACATCTTCAATTCCAATTAAAACTAGCCTAATTATGAAAATAAAGCTTGAAACATGAAAGAATTGAAATGCAGATTGACTATAATATTGATGCTCTCCAAAAATCATCCTCTCTAATGAAGAAAAGAAGTCCAATTTATAGAAAACCATGGAAAGAGAGTGAAGAGTGTCTTGAAAAGAAACAGTTGTCTCTTCATTCTCCATTTGAGACAAATAAGAAAAGATTATTTAAATAAAAGGGTGAATTATTGCCACATAAGTTTCCTTTCACATGGAATTATGGAATTCCTTTTTGAGGATAATTCACCCAATAATTAAATAACCTTTCAATTCCTTTTATGTATATTAGCTAAAGGGAGTGGAATTGATTTAATTAAAAGCACTTAAGACTTTAGGATTAAATCAATTAATCATAGGGGTTTTTAGCTAATAATCATTGAGAATTTAGGAATTAAATGTAATGTCAGATTTATGAAAATTTGGGTTTTCTGCATTTGAAACTCAGTCACTTAAAGTCAATCAGGAGAAGAATTTGCCTAATACATTAGGACTTCGAAGATAAGAAAATGCACCAAAATTGATTGATTATTAGGTGCCAATTTTGGGGTGTTACAGGAGCTAGGTATTACTCCAAAATAGATCTTAAGAGTGGATATCATCAAATAAGAGTCAAAGGTGGAGATAAGTGGAAGACTTATTTCAAGACTACCGAAGGACTTTATGAGTGGCTTGTTCAGCCTTTTGGGTTGTCAAATGCACCAAGCACATTTATGAGATTGATGAATGAGGTTTTGAAGGACTTCATTGTAAAATGGGTTGTAGTGTACTTAGATGACATCCTAGTGTTCAAAAAGACAAAAGATGATCATCTTAGACATTTGCAAATGGTAATGCAAAGATTGCATGAGGAGAAGTTGATAATCAATTTGGAAAAGAGTGAGTTCATGAAGCAAGAGTTGGTATACTTAGGTTTTGTTACCTCAGAGGGTAACTTGAAGATGGACAGAAGAAAGGTGGAATAAATATTGAATTGTCCTACACCAACGTCAGCTACAGAAGTAAGAAGCTTCTATGGATTAGCATAGTTCTATAGGAATTTTATCATGCAATTTAGTGAAATCAACGCACCTATTTTAGATATCATAAAAGGAGGTATGAGAGCCAAGTTCTAGTGGAATGAGTAGGTTGATCATGGATTTGAACACTTGAATGAAAGGGTGGAAACTCAACCAATACTACACTTCCTAGTTTTGACAAATTGTTTACTATGGAATGTGATGCCAGTAATATTGTTGTCGGTGCAATTTTGAGTCAAGAAGGAAAGCTAGTAGCTTTTCATAGTGAAAAAATCAGTGATGCAAAGAGGAAGTATTCCTCATATGATTTGGAATTATATACATTAGTGCAAGAAATAATGAAATGGAGACATTATATCCTTCCCAAATAATTTATGTCTTTACCGACAACCAGGCTTTAAGTTTTCTGAATTCATAGGATAAACTAAGGCATAAGCATATGAAATGGGTGGAGTAGATACAAGCCTACACCTTCACCATAAAGAACAAGAAGTGATTCCAGAACAAGGTAGCAGATACATTGAGTAGAAGGTTTCTCACAATACAAGAAGTTCAGCTAAGAAGCATTAGCATAGAAAGCTTCAAGGATTTGTATCCAATAGATGAAGACTTTTTCAGTAGCATACAAGGTATGTCAAGATTTTCAAAATCATTTTCATAGTGATTATTCTGAGTATACTCTTCAAGAAGGTATTTTATTTAAAGGAGGACAAATCTATGTACTGATAGGTTTGATGAGGGAAAACTTAGTACAAGAGAAGCATAATGATTCATTAAGTGGACATTTTGGGTTGAATAAAACTCTAGAATTGGTAAAGAGGTACTACTATTAGCCAAAAATGAGTAGGGATGTCCAGAGATATGTAGAGAATTGTATAGTCTATCAAAAGGAAAAAGGGATTTCATCCAATGCAAGATTGTATCAGCCCCTTCCAATCCCAAATAGACCATGGGAATGTCTTAGTATGGATTTTGTAGTTGGACTACCGAAGACCAAGCAGGGAATGGATATCATCTTTGTGATTGTGCACAGGTTGAGCAAGATGGCCCATTTTGTGCCATATAAAACCACACATGATGCATGTTACATTATAGATTTGTTCTTTAGAGAAGAAGTAAGGATATATGGATTACCTTTGAGTATTGTATCAGACAGAGACTCTAAGTTTAGGAGTCATTTTTGGAAAACCTTATGGCAGAAGCTTGGTACTAATCTTTCCTTTAGCTCAGCATATCATCCATAGACTGATGGTCAGACCGAGGTGGTGAACTAAATTTTAGGAAATCTATTGAGATGTCTCACAAAATAATATGGACAATCATGGGATTGGTTACTTTCTCAAGCAGAATTTGCCTATAATGACATGGTCAATAGATCCACTAGAAAGACCCCTTTTGAAATAGTATATGGGATTCATCCCGGGGGTATATGTGAACTCAGGGATCTTGGAAGCAATGCAGAGAAGAGTGGGTATGTTGAAGATTTTTCTCAATCCATGAAAGAGGTTCATGATACAGTGAAGGAAGCATTAGTGGAGAGTACAACTCACACCAAGAAAAAGGTAGATGCAAAGAAAAGAGATGTTCAGTTTCAAGTTGGAGATTTGGTCATGGCGAACCTAAACAAAGAAAGGTTGCAAAAAGGTGTTTTGAGTAAGCTTCAGATTAGGAAGATAGGCCCTTGTAGAATTTTGGCAAAGTATGGGTCTAATGCTTATAAATTTGATCTTCTTGCAGAGATAGGATTATCTCCAGTTTTCAATGTGGCATATCTTGTGTCCTATAAAGGACCAATCCCATAAGGAGGTCATGATCTAGCAGCAAATACAGAAGAACTCAAAGCACTAAAACATCTAGTTGCACCAAAATAAAAGGTAGAGAAGATTCTAAATTAAAGAGTTTCCAAGCAGACTAGAAGACAGACCTACATGGAACATATGGTCAAATGGAAAGAACGAGCTGATTCAGAGGCAACATGGGTGCAAGAGACAGAGTTTAAGAAGTTAGGCAGTGATCTTGACTTGATCCAATCACCTATAAGTTGATTTCTCTCATTTGGGGGAGTATGGTGCAGGAGCACCTAGGTTAGAAAGCATTTTTTATTTTGAAAGTTGTTTGTAAGGTGTTTTGTTCTGCCATTTTTGTAATGACCAAGGTCAATTGGATGAACAAACACCATAGTTATTTAAATTGTTTGTTTTTTAGTTTAATGTGTGTTGAGGTAGCTTTTAAACTTTTGGAAATCCAATCAAGGCTCTAGAAACCAAGGAAGGTGAAATGGCACTAAGGTACAGTGCTTAGTTTACACTAGTGTTTGGGCAGTACTAGTGTTCAGGTTATATTATGTTGTTCAGGGATGTTTCTCATGTCACTCGGTGATGTCACTCAAGTTACACTATATCATTTGCGGATGTCACTTGGTGATGATTGTTTGGGGTTTCTAACTAACACTCAGTGCTAATGTTGTGTTGGTACTGACGATCGATGTTGATGCTCGGTAAAGTCAACGTTGACACTCGATAATGTCAGTTAACAACCCATAAATCATAGCTTTATCTTTTATGACCATCCTAGTCAATTGTAATGGCTCATTACATGTCGCCTTGTATTCAATGGGGAGTTACACCTATTTGAAGTGATGGGAGGTTTCTTAATGATCATCCATGCCTTCATTCATGAGGTTGGTAAAATTTGTTGAAAGTTGTTGGAGAGTGCAGGATATATACCTGGATGCATGTTGTTTCTAAGCGTGTGTGTATTTTAAGAGTTTAAAGAAAGTTAATATAAATTGTGGAGTGTGTGTTTTTTAGTCTATCTCTAAGTTTCATTATTTGTTTCAAGTGCAAGTAGATTAGTTTATTTTTGTTTTGAAAAGTGTGAGTTCTTGGCCCGTTTTGGGTAGTAATATTTCATGGCTCCTCAAGGTTCTTAAATCCATGGTGAGAACCATGTGCCTAGATTGGATTTGAGAGAAGCCCTTGTATATAGTTTTTTTTTTTTTGTTTTTGTAGGAGAGGTGTTGGACATGAAAGTGGAGTTCTTACCCTAGGCGAGCTTGGTGATAGTCTGGTTAGGGAAGAAAAGTGAAGAAAGATGTTGTGAGAGTATTGGCTGAATAGGTTGGTTTAGCCAGGAGCATGAAACTACCCTTGTAGGTTCAGTAAGCATGGAGGGATAATTTTTTGATGAGGAATTGAGCCTTGAGTGAGAGGTGAATATCTTAGTGATTTCCCTTGGATTAGGGTTTATAATACCCTAGAAGGTATGAGAAAGAGACCTTAGAGAAGACTCAGGCTGACTCTCTAGCATTTGACCCATTTTTCCTTTAATCATGTTGCTAAGTGTCTGCAAAATTCTTGGCTTTGTTCTTCAGCTTGTATGATCAGATCTGCATGAAGACTTCTATCTTCACCAGAATTATACTCAGCATTCCTCTTTTCATAATGAAATACTTGTCTCTTTATATAGACATGATTTCATCTTTTCATCTCTTTTTCTTTCTTGTTCTTAACATAGATTATTTCTTGATCAACAAATCTTTCCATGATTTTTCTTTAATCTTTAAAGATTTGTTTTAGTTTTATCCCGTAGAGTTCTCCTTGACAACTGGGAATAAAACTAGCTTCAAATCTTCAGTTCAACTCGTTGATAAAAACAAATAAATCAATCAATTAGTTAACTCTTTCTTTAGCTCCTACCAGCTAAGTGTTTTTTCATTTCCTAACTCCAGTTCTGATCGGTGATCAACTCATAGTTTTCTCGGTCATTGACTCTAGTTGTCCTTAGGCATCACCACTGTCTGTCAGTATTTTTTGTCTATCATTCAACACTGTGAACTTCTCAGGATTCACTTTAATTATGCTTGGGGTTGCGGTGCTCGATAAACACTATGACTACCCAGGGTTCTTTGTCTGTGGGTGTGCATTGTTCATTGGTATTTATTGTCACTCGGTGTACACTGGCTTTTTATGTTTACTGATAAAATAAACTTTATCTTTTTAGTTTCTTGAAGTCTATGACAATATAATATGACCAATCATATTTATATCAAGTTGACATCGATGAAAATACAATACATTAACTTATTTAATGTCTTGCATTTACTTTCTGTAGCCCGGTGATCATCAACTTATCATCTTCAAACATTCAATCAGTTATAGTTCACCAATATCTCCCTTTGGCATTGATAGAAACATACTATCATTTCAATATGAAATATGTAATGTAGAACATGCCATACCATACCAAAAAAAAATTTCTATAACCAATATAAATATCTGACTCTCGATAAGCTCTTCTAGCTTAGATTTGATTATTGTAGAGTGCTTTCCTTTATTCCCTTCAATGGATAGATGTAGTAATCTTGTCTTATAATTCTATCTCTTTCTTTGTTGTAAAATTTCTTCTCCCTTTTCTAGATAGATATGCAGTGTCAACTTTTTGTTAGAATACTTCAGGGATAACTGAGAGGGGGGGTGAATCAGTTATCAGCAACTTTATCATTTTCTTATACTTATTAATCCAGATGGATACAAATTAAATGCACATTTAGATAACACATTACACAACACATCAATTTGGTTATAGGGAAACCAAATGGTAAAACCCCGGTGGGAATTAGTACCCACAAAGAACTATATTGTTTGTAGTAATCCCTGTTAAAAGATCTTTCAACCCTGTTAGGAGTTGTTCATTACAATGCAATAGTATAGTGACCTGGTTAAGGTTCAGACCCTATTAGGAGTCTTTTACAATAACCCTGTTAGGGGTGGTGGACTCACTGTCCAAGTGTTCAAGGCTACAACCTTCTGGTTATTTTATAAACACTGTATCAACAAGGTCAATTGTTGTTTGTGACACTGCTTGTCTGATCAGTTCCTTTTTTGCACTGATGCTTTAACCTCTTGTAAAGAATTACAACAATATTCTCTATGTTTTGAAAGCTTCTACTTCAATATCTATATTATCAACATATGATAAATATAGCTCTTATGTTTAAACACTCTGCTCTGCTTTTCTTATCTATGGCTTTCGCAACTCTTCTTATCGCAAATGACCTTCTATAAGTATATTCTCCAAGTATGATATCATGGGACCTGTAAGAAAACTCTTCTTAACATCCTTGTTGGCTCTACTAAGCACACAAGCATAATTACAACTGTGCAAGTATAAACTGAATAGACGTGTCACTTCACTAAGTCAGCTTCACCAATTTAACAATAACTTTGCAATCTTCTTGAAATACATTTGGCGCCTTTAGATTAATATCAAAAAATCATAACTCATCATGAATATACACACACATATCCTAAAGATAGGTGTAACTCAATAAACATGTTACATATGTCAGCCTTAAACCGTTATTCCTGCAGAATTGTAATCGTCAATAACAGAATTATATACCTTTACTGAAACATCATATCTGGGTCTGCGTGTATGAACATAGAAAAATAAACATGTCAACAGCATGTATCTATCCACGCAAGTCTTCATGTCATCATATGGATAATTACATACAGAAGTGTTGTTGTGTATTATATGTTGTCATCAATGACAAACATACAATCAATCAACTGTTCAGAATCAAATATCCAACAATATCCCCCTTTGGCATTGATGGCAACATATGATAAAAACAACTTCTGTTCATGGTGTCTTCTTTCTTTTACAATCTTCTCAATATCCTCATCAAAGATTCATCTACACTGCTGTAGTTACATAGACTATTTTTTATATGTATACTCCCCTAGAGTATAAGCTCCTTGTATGTGTTCCTTGTTTAGCTCTTTGTTTGTGTTCCTTGTTTTTAGTACATACTCCCCCATTGACATCAATGGCAAAGGGTTCCATAAACCATTATGCACAAGTACTACTCCAGAAGTAGAGTAGTCAACTATTCATCAGTCACACAGGACTGATGTACTTGCTGTTTTCTTCTAATCAGACTTAGGAGAGGGAATTACTCCCAACTTCTCCATTAGATACTCAAAAGTATCCTTTGCTAAAGGCTTCACGAAAATGTCTACTAACTAATCTTTTGTGCTTACATAGTCCAATGTCACTTCCTTTTCTGCAACTTTTTCTCTCAAAAAATGGTACTTGATCTCTATGTGTTTTGTCTTTGCATGCCTCACAGGGTTCTTAGACATGTTAATAGTACTGGTGTTATCACAATGAATAAAAATAGGATAGTCAACCTGAATACCAAAGTCTTTAACCATTTGCTTGATCCAAACAATTATTGTACAATTCAGTGCTGCTGCAACATATTCTGCCTCTGTCGTTGACTAAGAAATACAATTTTGCTTCTTGCTTGTCCAAGATACCAACTTTTCTCCAAGAAATACTGCTCCTCCTAAAGTCCTCTTCCTGTCATCAATACAACATGCCCAATCTGCATCAGTATACACATGAAGTTGTGTATTCTCTGATTTAGGATACCATAAACCATAGTCTATAGTTCCCTTAAGATATTTGAATATCCTCTTGATTTCCATTAGGTGATTATGCTTG
>MU224097.1:2340544-2352995 GCA_018584345.1 Thuja plicata | reverse complement strand
TCCACCCATCTCTCCAGTCCACATGGGTAACTTCACCCACCTCTTCAGTTCAAAAAGGAAACTCATAATTAGCTCTTCAGTTAACCAAACCCTATCTCCTCTTTACCAAATGAAGAGGTGGAGTTTAATGAGGACCTCTCCTGTTCCTTTTGATCTCAACCATTCATCTCCCCATCTCTGGGATTGATCTCAACCGTTCATTTCATCACCAATTCCTATATAATAAACCCTTCATAACCATTTGAAGGATCCAGGATTTCAAGCTCTCATGTGCCATTACTCCATCAGTTTGGTTCTAGCATTCAAGCCATCTTGCGATCACACACACATTTCAATTGTCAAATTCTCGACGCTTCTCAAGTCATAGACGTTGCCCCGCCAATACTGAGCATCAAGAACAACGTTTTGGAAGGAGTAGAGAGAAACAATAGAAGCTTCAAGCATCGTGGGGTTTGAATTTATTTGTCTTCCTTTCTCTTTCTTGTACATTTTATTTCTAGTGTTTTTGTTATTCATTTAGTAGTCATTGTATTCTTGATTTGCATTCATTTGTGAAACCTGTGCTACTAACCCTCGCCTTTGGAAAGCTGTGGGGACCAGAGAGAGAGGCGTATAGGTACTAAGTGGGTATTCAGAAACAAGTTGAATGAACATGGATAGGTAAAAAGAAACAAATCTAGACTAGTATGCAAGGGTTATGCACAAGAGGAAGGAATTTATTATGGAGAAACATTCACCCCAGTTGCAAGATTAGAAGGTGTCAGAACCTTACTTGCATATGTAGCCTACAAAGGATTTAAAGTCTATCAAATGGATGTGAAGTCAACATTTCTAAATGGAATATTAGAAGAAGAAGTCTACATTGAACAAGATGATGGATTTTTAGACCCAAGAAAAAGGAGTATGGTTTGCAAGCTACACAAAGCACTATATGGACTGAAGAAAGCACCCAAAGCATGGTATGAAAAATTGCACAACTATCTGATGAAGATTGGATTTGCAAGAACAAATGACAACAACAATCTGTATTTGAAGATAGAGCAAAGTAAAGGTACTTTATTAGCTGAAATTTTTGTTGATGACATTATCTTTTGTGGACAAGATATTTTATGCCAAGCATTTGCAAAGGAGATGCAAACTAAATTTTAGATGTCTATGTTTAGTGAGATAAACAAATTTGTTGGCTTAAAAATATATTAGATCAAGAATGGTATCTATATTACTCAATCAAACTATGTCAAAGAGATACTAAAAACTTTTGTAATGGAAGATTCAAAACTAGTGAGTACACCCATGGCTACTAGACAGAAGTTAACCAAGAATGATGAGACAAAAGAAGTAAATCAAACATTGTACAAATCAATGATTGGAAAGATGCAATATGTTGTACATAGTAGACCTAATATAGCATTAGTTGTTGGTATTATTGCTATATTTTTTGCCAATCCCAAAGAAACTCATATGATGGCAGTAAAAAGGATTCTAAGATACTTGAAAGGAACAAATGAATATGGTCTTTATTACATAAGCAATGAGAAATTTGAACTCAGATTTTATACTGATTCTGAATGGGCTGGAAATGTAGATGAAAGAAAAAGCACCACAGGAGGAGCATTTATTTTTGGAAAAATATTAGTTTCATGGACAAGCAAGAAACAGAACTACACCTCACAATCTACAGCTGAAGCTGAGTTTGTGGTAGCAGCAGTCAATTGCTCTAATATTGTGTGGTTGAAGATACTACTGAAAGGTATGAAAGAAGAGATCACAGAACCATTTGTCATATATTGTGATAACACGAGTGCCATTAATATTTCAAAGAACCTTGTAATGCACTCTAAGACAAAGCATATAGCTATCAAATATCATTACTTGAGGGAGCTAGTTTAGAAGAAGGAAGTGAGACTAGAATATGTGAACACTAAGGAACAGTTAGCAGACATATTTACAAAGGCACTACCCAAGGATGCTTATGAGTATCTGCGATGTAAATTGGGGGTAATTCCCCTAACTAAAGCTAATTAGTTCAGAATGGTACTGTTGCATCAAATGTTATAATTCAGCATATTTTTTCACATTGATGCATGGGCAGTGACACTTTAGGATGCTGCCTAAAGTTGTGAAATACAAACTAAGATAGAAAAGTGGATCAGTCATAAGCAAGATGACAGGAATAGCATGATACATAGTTTAGAACAAAATAAATTGCATGATGAAGATGTCAATGTCTTTTGCATTGTTTTCAAAGACAAAAAAGAAGATACAGAGGGAGAGATCATTATAAAAGAGGAAGAGATTACTGATGAAAGAGGGAGTTCTACAGATGAATAGAAACAAAAATATATCAGTGTGATTATAGACAAAAAGGGAGAAACATTTCACAAGATGGGAATTATAATGAAGCTAAAGACATTAATGAAGATTTGGTCATATCGAGGAACACAGGAAAACTTTTTGGATTGTATGGATACTTGTAGTATTATTTGTTTTATTGTTTTATGTTGCCATCAATGCCAAAGAGGGATATTGTTGGAAATATTGTTTGGAAAGCTACAATAAAAACAATTATTGTTTTGTCATTGATGTCAAACCTTAATTGGTGAGACTATTACTATCTGTTTGAGTACCATATCTATTGATTGATGGAGGAGATTTAACAAGAAGAATGGTTGAGTTATGAGGAATTACAAAGGGTACTTTATTAGTTGGCACATTGGCAAAGTGATATGTTGTTTATCTTTCACTGATTGTTTACTGAGAATAGTTTATGTCGAGCAAGTTTTGGTCAGCCAAGCACCAGTGTGTGTCGAGCGTCAGTAAATTGTCGAGGAACATAGTGTTGGTTGAGCAGCATTATTTTGATGATTGATGAGATTTCAAATCTCTGGCTGACATAGTTGATTTTATTGGGATATGTAAAGTTAATTAAGGATAAGAACATTTGATCTACACTATGTAAATGTATGGGTAACCGTAATTAATGCTTAAATCAAAGATTTAAATGGTGATTGTATTGGAGAAATAAATTAAATGTAATGATGGAAAGATCTGTTGGATCTAACCTAACCTAAGATCTATGATATTGATGAAGTGGAAAAAGATGTATCTGACCTAGATGGAGAGGTACATGATAACCTCGAGGGGTTATTCATGGATAGAGTTGTGTATGTAGAGTATGCAAGAGGATTGCATGGTTAATTGACTGATTGGTAAAGATCTAAGCAAAGAAGGTTGAGCAGAGAAGAAGAGAGTGATTGCTTGATGAATTCCCAAGCAGATCTAGAGTTTGAGATGAGAATGGAGGCCACTCAGTGAATTAGCATTAGAGATGAATTGGATCTGGATTGCAAAGTAAGTTGTATGAATTAGATCAAACCTGTTGATTACTTTCTAACTATTGTATCAATTCAAATCCTTTAACCAGGTTGACCTAATAGTCATTGTATAAATCCTATGAGCAAGGTGACATTTAGATTGGAATGTTTTAAGTCCTCTAACAAGGCCACTCCTAACAGGGTCGTTAAATCCTTTAATCAGGTCACATTTAGCAATGTGTTTTGTAACCTTTAACAGGGTTGGCTCTTAACAAGGCATCACTTCAGAAGAGTGAAAAATTGATAGCATGTTATTAGTGGTTTTTTCCCAAATTGGGTTTCCACGTTAAATACTGGTGTCAACTTGTGTGAATGTTTATGTTGTGTTTTACTGTTAAGTTTCTGCAAGCTTATTTCATTTGAACAATAAACTATATACTTATATTGTTGACTTATGCTATCACTACAGAGTAGATTTGAGTTGTTTAATTTGGTATAAAGTTTCAATGGGCACATTTAGACCAGTGGATAACTGATTCACNGGGCACATTTAGACCAGTGGATAACTGATTCCCCCCCCCCCCCCCTCAGTTATTCTAAATTCATTCTAACATTGTGGACGGTGTCTTCTGACATACTTGGAAAGTATTGGTTTAGATATTTTTTCATCATTCTTATCATCAAATTGACCTTTATCTTGATCTTCATTCTCACTCGATTCACCATTGTGAGAATTTTCCTAATTTTTGATGTGTGTAGCTTGATGCTCGGGTGCATTGTTTTGTCGCTCGGTAGTGATACACTGTTGCTCGGGCAGAGTGTCAGTTTCTTCACTGTAGAAAAATATGTTGTAATCTTCTGGTTCCTTTCTGCTTTCCTCGTCACTTTTCTCAGCAAATTCATCCACTTTAACATTTGCACTTTCAATGATTTTGTTAGAGGATTTTTTAAGACATTTATAAGCTTTGCTTTTGGTAGAATAACCTAGAAATATTCCTTCATCACTTTTTGAGTCAAGCTTTCCATTTCTAACATCTTTTAATATATAACATTGACTTCAAAAAATTCTAAAGTTACTTACATTTGGTGTGTATCCATACCATAGCTCATAAGGTGTCTTATTGGTGTCTTTCTTCAATTGAACTTGGTTTAGTGTAAAGACAGCAGTACTGATAACTTCTCTCCAAAATTTTTGTGTGATGCCTTTTTCAATCATCAATGTTCTAGCACAATCAACAATTTATCTATTTCTTCTTTTAGCAATCCCATTTTTTTGTGGTGTTCTCGGTACAGAAACATGTCTTTGAATTCCATGCTCATTACAACAGTTAGTGAATTCATCAAAAATAAATTCTCCTCCTCTATCTGATCTTAGACATTTCAGTTCTTTTCCACTTTATTTTTCAACTATATCTGTATACCATTTTAACATCTTAAATGCTTCAAACTTATCTTTTAAGAACATAACAGTCATCATTCTAAAATAATCATCAATAAATAGAATGAAGTATCTATCACCATAATATCTCTTTTTTCTCATTGGTCCACATAAGTCAGTATAGACAAACTCTATAATAGCATTAGATGTGTAGGTTTTTCTCTTGAAACTAGACTTTTCTTTTTGGCAATTCTTGCATATGACATAGTTGGGTTTTGACATGCTTGGTAAGCCTCTTACTTTAATTTTCTTACTTATCCTAACAATGTTTTCAAAATTCACATGACATAGCCTTTTATGCCACAACCAAATGTCTTCATTTCTAGCTAATAAATAATTAGTCTCAATATTATCAAGATAGAATAGGTTACCTTTTGTTTGTTCACCAGTACCGATCAACCTTCCTATTTCATTATAGATCTTTGCCTTTTTGTTATCAAATGCAACTCGGTGTCCTATGTTATTTAGCTATGAAATACTCAATATATTATAGTTAAGTCCTTTCACCCAATATGCATTTTCACATCTGATCAGATTATTCAGCATGATTGTTCCTTTTCCTTCAACTAGACAAGGTGAATCATTACCCATCCTAACTGATCCACCGTTATAATATTCAAAAGTTTCAAACTTTTTTTTATCTCCAGTCATGTGGTGAGTATAGCCACTATCAATAATCTAGACATCATTCTTGCTAACTTTAGATATGAGTGCAGTTTCAACACACCTTTCCTCTTCATCTGAATCATCCTTCATAGAAACAAATACTACCTTAATGTCTTCATCAGACTCGGTGTCAGTATTTTCATATTTTTTATTATCTATTTAACAAGCCTTCTTTCCTTTGTCCTTGTAGTCTTGGTTATCTCTTCTGTTAGATTGTCGGTTGCTTCGGTAATCTCAGTCATCACTTTTGTCAAACTTATTTTCATAAGATCTGTCATTGTTTCTTTCATCTTTTCTTTTGTTAGGGAATCTAGAAACAAAATGACCAATTTCTTTGCAATTAAAACATACCAATGGTAATTTACCTGTGTATCTACCTTTTCCTCTTTGCAATCTTCTAGCCATTAGTGCTTCAATTTCATCAAGTTATTTTTCATCAATATCACTTTCACTATCATTTCTCATAGTGTGTTTATGACTTGATTTACTTATTTTCAGAGAATATTTGAATGCACAATCAATAGAAGGTAAGACATTGTTGTCATAGTTATTCATCTCAAATGAAATAATTCTACCAATCAAACAATCTAGAGTAACATTGTTATTTGCTACTGCTCTCAGTTCTTGAATTGCAGATACTCTAATAGCATAAACAAGCAGTAAGGTTCTTATAATTTTACTTACCACTGTCTCTTCCTCAAGTACTCCTCCTACTCCTTAGATATAATTAACAACCTCTTTGATTATGTTGTTGTACTGAGTGATGTTCTCTCCTTCTTTCATTCTAAGGTCATCAAACTTTCCTCTTAGGCTTTCAGCTTTAGCTCTCAGCACATTTTTATCTCCTACATGTACTAGCTTGAGTTTTTCCCACATTTTATTTGTAGTGGTGCATGATTTGACATCTTCAAATTCAGCATCAAAGAGTGAAGAAGAAATTTCTATCATCATAGAATTGTGTTCATGTTTCTCTCTCAATTGATCAACTATCGGAGGTCCAGTAGGTAAAACAAATTCAGTATCCAAGTATTATGTGACATCATTTCCAATACATGATAGCAGGAGTATTATCATTCTTTTCCATGATGAAAATTTGTCCTTGTTCAACTTAGGCACATCCCTTTTACTCATCTTCTAATCTTTAGCTTGAGTCTTGAAACTCCCTTCCAAGCACCAAAGCTTTGATACCAATTGTTAGAATAACTGAGAGGGGGGTGAATCAGTGGCCTCAAAAATTAATCCAAAAACTCATCCAAAAATTTATATCTCCAATATAATATCCTCAATTATCATTCAGTCCTACAAGATGTATAACTTATGTAATTCTATCAAATTTATACTTCTCGGTGAATATATTGTTTAACTATTTCTAAACTTTACCGAATAGCGGCAATTAAACTTGGTGTTTACCAACCAAACCTATTTTAGTAATGTGTAAAGAAAAATGTCAAAGTAATGAACCATATACACATTTGACATATGGATTTTTAATATGGAAATCTTGTTAAGGTAAAAACTATTTGGGACCGATAACCCAAAATTTTCACTCTTTTGACGTGAGCTCGGTGAAGAGCCAACCCTGTTAAAGGTTACAAACACATTGTTAAGTGTGACCTTGTTAGAATATTTAAAACCATTGGCTAGTGTTTTAACCTTGTGAATTCACTATGTTTTCAACAAGTAAAAACCTTTCATACTCTTGAGTATCTCAATACATTAAGGACTATTAAATCCCACTCGGTTAAGATATTTTCTGAATCAATGCTTAAACTGAAATAGTAAATGATCTGTTCAATAATACAACTTTTACTTTGCAGTTTTTTAGATCTATTGTAAGTTCATAATACCTCTTCTAATCAATGTTCTATTCAATTCCTTTTTCTCCCCTTCTTTCTTCTCAGTGAATGTTGTTTTTTATCTGTTGCTCGGTGTCTACAAAATTCTTGGCTCTGTTCTTCATCCTATATGATCAGATCTGAATGAAGACTTCTATCTTCACCAAAATTATACTCAGCATTCCTCTTTTCATAATGAATTACTTATCTCTTTATATAGACATGATTTCATCTTTTCATCTATTTGTCTTTCTTGTTCTTGGCATAGATTATTTCTTGATCTGCAAATCTCGGCATGCTTTTTCTTTAATCTTTAAAGATTTTCTTTAGTTTTATCTCATAGATTTCTCCTTGACAACTGGGAATAAAAATAGCTTTAAATCTTTAGTTCAACTGGTCAATAAAAACAAATCAATCAATCAGTTGACTCTATCTTTAGCTCCTGTAAGCTAAGTGTTTTTTTCATTTCCTAACTCTAGTTCAGATCGGTGATCAACTCTTAGTTTTCTTGATCATTACCTCCAGTTGTCCTCAGGAATCACCACTATCCATTGGTGTTGTCTTTCCATCGTTCAACACTATCAAATGCTTAGGGTTCACTTCAGCTATGCTTGGGGTTGCGGTGCTCAGTATACACTGTGACTTCTCGGGGTTCTCTGTCCGTTGGTGTGCACTATCTGTCAGTGTTTACTGTCACTCGGTGTACACTAGATTTTTATGTTTACCGATAACATAAACTTTATCTTTTTGGTTTCTTGAAGTCTATGAAAATCTGTATATGACTAATCAGATTTATATCAAATTAAAATCAATGACAATACAATACATTAACTTAATTAATGTCTTGCATTTACTTTCTGCAGCTCAGTGATAATCAACTTATCATCTTCAAACTTTCAATCAATTATATTTCATCATGAAATCTATTCCATAGTTATATATCTGCAAGCTATTATTTTTCACAAAGAGTTATGTGTGTGTAGACTAGGTATACTCTCCTGAGTGATGTGGATCTCAAAGTGTAGAAGGTCTTTGAACCTTGTCAATGTTGGCTTTCTCTTATCTCCTTTCTTCTGAGGGTGTTGAGTTTGTGTCTTAAGTTTTTAATCCCACAACCTGGTCTCAAAATCTCATCTAGGAAAGGAGATTGTAATAAAAAATACTAACATCTTGACTTCCTTATGTGCTTCTATATGTCTAGTGGTTGTATCAGGCATTAATAGGTCAATCTTTTGGTGCAACGACAAATACGAGTTGTAACAAGTAGTATTAGAGCTAGGTCACAGGTTCAAATCCCTCACTTGCAATGGGGGGATTGTTACAATGGTGAGAAATTTTGATTGCACCCTTGCTCTTCTTGGTTGTTTAGTGCAATGCTTGGGTGTTTAGCATGTTTTAACTGCCTCTTTTGCTTCTATATGTCTAGTGGTTGTATTGGGCATTAATAGGTCGATCGTTTGGTGCAACAACAACTGCTAGTTCTAACAAGAACATCCATGGTAGTACCTCTGACCTCTCTCAACCTCTGCATCATCTCTATCCATAAGGAATCTCAGTGTTTTTACTTGGACAGGAAGTTGTAGGATCTTGTATATGTCCTCTAGATTCATTGGCATCTCGCTAGAAGGTAGATGGAAGGAACATGATTCATCATCCCATCTCTCTGTCAGTGCCATCAACATGGCCCTGTGAAATTGGATCTGGGGCAGGTGGTATATCCAATATAGACCAACATCTCTCCTAGCTAAACATCCTATGGATGCAGTGATGAGTATTGTTCTCAAAGTAATGTCATGGTCTTTATGGAATAGTGTTCTCATAATGTCTTCATGTCTTGCAATCAGAGATAAACAAGATTCCATTAGTACATCATTTTGATCCATCTAAATCTATCAACAATGAAGTAAAAAAAAACACCTAGGTACATGTAAACTTCCAAGGTACAGGTTGACTTCCTGGGTACAGGTCAAAATCCTTACCAGGTATAGGTTGAATTCATAGCTATAGGTTGAATCCTCAGGTTTCTGGATAAGACAACATCATGACATCACTACAATCAACATCCTACATGTATAGAAAAAGGACAAGAATGATAGAAAACAAGATAAAGCATGAAAATTGAGACATACCTCATTCAAGGGTGTATCCTATTTGAATGATTTCCTTAGGACCTCTAATCTCATGGGCTCTAATTTTTGGTCCCATTGAGGGGGGGTGAATCAAACAAATCAAACTTAAACACTTAAAATTGAACTCTCTTATTCACTCAGAAAAACTAAATACAGTAAATAACCAACTCACCAAATAATTCAATAACGTAAGCAAAAATGCATCTCATATATGTAAATCAATCATTCAAACTTAGCAACATCAGATTAACTCATATAACTCTATACTTAATAAGCAGTAGTAAACTTTGATTTATAAATATAGAAACTACCTTTTCTTGTGTCATATCCTTTATGTTCAATTGAATACTGACATCACATACTCCATTGATCTCTTTATTAGACTGTATATTCTTCAATCTCTGTTTCTCTATTCTTCTCGATAAATATTGTTCTTCAACTTCTTCTTCTTCTTCTCTATTCAATTTGCTAGTAGCATACTCTTTGTGTATTTCTCATCCTTTATATAGACATACTTTTGCCTCTTAATCTCCTTAATTTTATTTTCCTTCATTTGCGCTCAGTCATTCAATCTTCTTCTTCATTATTCACAACTTGGTAAACCATCTCACTTTTACCTCAAAACTTGAACTTTTCTTGGTACTCTTCACAATTGAGTTTAACCACTTGATCTTTTTCTTAGACCTTCACATTGAATTTTCATGTTCGGAGATCTTATAACAAACATCATTTGATTCATTTCCTCATGCCATTCATCATTGCTTCACATTAAATTTGAGCTTATCATCATTTATTATCAATATCATGTACTTGTTAAAAATTTATTTGCAACTCAGTAACTGACTTCATTCAATGTTCGGTGTCTAACTCATCTTCAGTGCTCGGTGCTTAACTTTCACTTGGTACTCGGTAACTTGTGATCAACTCACATAACATTCTATTGACTTACTCTATCTAGCTTGGTAAATTAACTCTTCCAGTCATAACTTTAACTCATTGCAATTTTGGACTTGATCAATCAATTGTATTGACTTGATAGCATAAAATATATAGTAGAAAATACCTATATCATCATTACATCTTCATTGTATGATCTATATTTTTCATCCATTTAAATTCTCTTAAGATATGGTAACATAATAAAAATCAATTAATCAATTGCTTGACATCAATGACAAAACAATAACTAATCTAACCATTCCTATAATCATGATACTCGGTATCACTCAGTCTTCATCATCTCCATAATATATTCATCAATGAATCAACAATCTCCCGCTTTGGTATTGATGTCAACCACAATAATATTTTTATAGAAATTGATGATGGCAGTTGTCAAATACATAACTGTACTCCCTCTGAGTTGATATTTTTGTTTCCACTTTGATCTCTGATCTGAATCTCCCTCTTGGACAAATCTTATGTTTCTGAAACTTACATTTTGAATCTCCTATTGGTTGTATTTCCTGTTTTTGCTGCCTTGCCTTGTTCTTTGCCTTCCTCTTTGCAAATTTTCAGGTTTTCATGCTTATTCCTTGCCCAAGTTGTCAAAACCCTAAACCCTAGCAACCAAGTGTTAAACGATGCATGTTTAAACCCTTTGCCATGTCTTATGTTTTGTCATTACCTTTTTCAAGTTACTTAAGACATGTGCTTTAAGTCAGGTCGCTTGATCGCTTTACCAGAATTGAATATGCTAAATCATCTCCCGACTTCGCTTTTGCCTTGTGTCGCGTAGTCTTGTTAAGAAATGGAATATTCTTTAAGTGACTCAAGACTTAGCGATTTCCTTTCAGTCGAATTGTCTCTTGAACTCATGTTATGAAGCTTTAAAAGAGACAGGACCCACTTCAGTCGGGTGATCGCGAGAAGAATTGGCAGGTCAAAGAAATGTCTTCTGACTTTGCGATTCACTTCATGTCGCATGGTCGCTGGATCAGCTCAGTCAAACAGTTAAGTTCTTTCTTTAGTCACGTGGTCTCGTGATTAAATGATGGTTAAAAGATAACATTCACGACCTCGTGACTAGCTGTTTGATGTTAGTAAAACTACTCAGTCGGGATGTCACTTGAAACGGGGCGATGACTCAGTTATTCAGAAAGTGTTACATGGACAAAAGAAAAGATGACATCTGTCAGAGAGCTAATGGTTGTCGTTGGGTTGCCAGAAAGAGAATAGGGATCAAGCGATAAGGAGACTAAGGTATTTTCATCATCTGTCGTGAAGTCTCCTGATAATTTAAAGGTATATTAAATTCTAAGGCGATTATGCGACAGCCGTTCGATGAAGAAGTAAAGAGATCTAACGGTGGTCATGTAGTCTCGTGATGAAAGTACCCCAGGGAAAAGGTCCTTCCGACTAAGTGATTAAGGTATGTCGCGAGGTCGCTAAGAACAGAAAAAGGCATGTGCTTCAAGTTAAAAGTAGAGACACAGGATCACCCGACTCAGCGACTGAGGGCTGTCGTGTTACCTTGAAAAGAGGCATGAGCATCTAGTGACTTAGCGATAAAGATGAAATGTTAAATGGTAATGGTTGGTCACGAAGTCTGATGAACAATGCTGGGTTAAGGTTAACTCCCCGCGACTTCAGTTTCACTATAGTCGCCTGATCGCTGGAAAGACCTGAGTTAGCCGAGGTTAAAGGAATTACATTGTCGCCTAATATGAAGATCAGACCATGGTTAAGAGAAAACGCTCATGAGAAAGAGACTTTATGAGGTCGCGAGGTCGCCTGACAACAAGATATATAAAAGTGGCGCCAAGTGGATGACGTGACAGAGGAGATCACCCGGCGGCCAATCAGATACATGAATTTTTGATTACTGTGTACAAAAGGTAGCTGAGATGTATGACAGAGGACAAATCACAGAGTGCCATGTCATCTATCTTAACCATTTTATGATTGCACCAAAATTCTCATAATTTAAATTTGATTTCCTATCACCTCGCGCGACTACGGCTAGGTTTTTGAACGTTTCACGGCATGTAAACTTAATGGCAGAACTGACATTTCTAAACTTTGAGCCATGTACTCTAAATCTTATGGCTATAAACAGGGGAGTGTGCA
>MU224097.1:2319508-2336195 GCA_018584345.1 Thuja plicata | reverse complement strand
TTTCTCTCAAGGAGGGAATTAAATATTGTGAATGGTTTCAGGAAGCATACTATTTAGTTAAGGATTTGATACAGTGGTTTGGAGGTAATAAGATAGTTTGTAAGGCATTCTGTCCTAATTGTTTGAGTTGTAAGGCAGTTCAGTGTATCTCACTTGTGTAATTTCTTTGCTTATTATTAACTCTGCAGCCCAAAGGATAGGCACTGGTTCAGGAACTTATTTGAATATCTATCTGTGTCTAAAATGTTCTAAGTTTTCAATACCAAATCAATTTAAATACTCTCTTACCAAGAACATATAAGCTAAACTTATAAAGGACCTCTGTTAGCAGGACACTGTCCATATTACTGATTCCTTGAAGAGTGAATCAACTAGGTTAACCCTCCTACAAAGAAAAGGAGGAAGGATGAGAATCCTTGTCTCACTGGTTATTGTTATGTTAATAACTATGATTTGCATGGTAATATCATGTTTATGGTTATGCTTGATCATCAGCAAGATTATACATAAGTTGGTTCAGTAAAGATATATATATGACTAATCAGTGTCCACAATAACAAATACTGTGATAACAGCAATCTTTCAAGGTAAAACCTGCCTGAGTAGTTGTGGAACTCAAAAATGAAGAAGGACCTTATCCAATCCTTAGCAATTAGGCTTTTCTTGTCTCTGAATCAGGAGTAGAAAGTACAAGATTCACATAGACATTTCAAGCATTGTGATTCATACAAGAAAAATCCCTAACATCTCCTTCATGAGTAAATATTAGCAATTCATTCTCTCTCAATATCATTAATTCCCTTAAGGATAAATGTCATCAATTCATTCCCTCCCTATATAACAACAATGAAAAAAAGTAATACTCCTAAAAACTTATTCTAGTAGTGGATTATACTTGACATGTAATCATAAATAATTACATACAAAAATATTTTCACAACTTCAGGAATCACCTAAAGTGTGTCATATTAACATAAATTTAGAAATAGATATTCTAATGAAATATAGAATTGATGTAGCATGCCTCATGCTCTTTAGTGAACATTGGATGGGGCAAGAACCCCTTATTTACCTCTTAGATACTCAAAAGAATCTTTAGGTAAGGGATTTGTAAATATATCAGCAAATTGTTCCTTTGAATTCACATATTCCAATCTCTCATTCTTCTCTTGAACTTGTTCTCTCAAGTAGTGATACTTGATAGAAACGTCCCTTGTCTTTGAATGCATAACCAGGTTCTTTGATATATTAATAGCACTTGTATTATCACAAAAAATAGTAATTGGATTTGTGATCTCTTCTTGCATACCTTCAAGTAATCGCTTAATCCATACTATGTTTGTACAATTCATAGCAGCAACAACATATTCAGCCTCAGCGGTAGACTATGAAATACAACGTGTTTTCTTGCTCGACCATGTAACCAATCTTTCACATAGAAAGAATGTGCCTCCACTACTATTTTTTTTTTCATTAACAGTTCCATCCAAATCTACATTAGTGTAGACTTGTATATCAAAAGTACCTCCCTTTTTGTATAATAAATGAAACTCTTTTGTGCCTTTTCGATATCTCAAAGTTCTCTTTACTGTAGACATATGTATTTCCTTTGGATTAGAAGAAAATATTGCAACAATCCCAACATCGTGTGCTATATCAGGTATGTTGTGAAACACATACTACAATTTACGAATCATGGATCGGTAAAGAGTATTATGCACCTCTTGTGTTTCATCCTCTTTAGATAATTTACATCCAGTAACCATAGGTGTTCCAACGGGTTTGGAAGCTTCCATACCAAATATTTTAAGAATCTCTTTGATATACTTGGCTTGTGTAATATAGATTCCTCTAGTAACTTGGTGTATCTGTAGACCTAGAAAGAACTTAATCTTTCCAATCCTTTACATCTCAAACTCTTTTCTCATTTCATCAACAAATCCTTTACATAAAGTGTCATTACCTCCAAAAATAATATCATCAACAAAAATTTCAGAAATCAAAACTTTATCATCACTGCCACATTTCAAGTAAACCTTAATGTTATCGCTTGTTCTTTGAAATATTATTTTGATTAGATAAGAGGGCAGCATCTCATATCATTCTCAAGGTACTTGTTTCAAACCATATAAAGCTTTATGTAACTTACATACCTTTTTCTTGTTTGTGTTCTCAATAAATCCTTCAGGTTACTCAATGTATACTTCTTCTTCAAGTATCGCATTAATAAATGCAGACTTAACATCCATTTGATATACATTGAATCCTTTGTTAGAAGCATATGCTAGAAGTATCCTAACAACTTCCAATCTAGAAATAGGTGAAAAAGTATCTCCATAGTCAACTCCTTGTGCATAACCTTTGCAAACCAATCTATCTTTATTTTTGATAACTTCTCCATGCTCATTTAGTTTGTTTTTGAAAATCTATTTAGTACCAATAACATTTTTGTCTTTGGGCCTGGGTACTAATGTCCATGTCTTTTTCTTCTCAATTTGATCATATTCTTCTTTCATTGATTTCATCCAATCTTCATTATATAGTGCCTCTCTAATTTTCTTTGGCTCAAATGTAGATATCAAACATGTATTGTCTCTTACCTTTCTTCTGGTCATTATTCCAGCATCCTTATTTCCAATAATCTTTTTCATGGAATGGTTTCTTCTCACATACTTTGCCAAAATAGTCTCGATAGCTCTTGGTTCTTCAATATCAACATTCAGTTGTGGAACTGCTTGTTCACATTCCTCCTCGGTACGTGCTCTCGGTAAGGTATAAGGGGCATCAGGTTGAACATATACAAACTTCTCATAATCTTTGGGTTCCTTATTACTACCTTCATCATTCCCATTTAAAAATTTATCTATTCTTTCATTGTCACTTTCTACCATTTTTTAGTAATCCTGTTCAAACATTTGTAAGATTTACTCCTTGCAGAATATCCTAAGAATATCCCTTCTTCTCCTTTTGAATCAAACTTTCCTTCTCTAGAACCTTTTAAAATATAGCATTTTCTCCCAAAAATTTTGAAGTAACTAACATTAGGTTTGTGTTCATACTAGATTTCATAAGGTGTCTTGTTAGTACCTTTGTTCATTTGTACTTGGTTCAATGTATAAATAGTAGTACTCACAACTTCCCTCCAAAATTTCTGTGAAGCTCCTTTTTCAATCATCGGTGTCTTAGCACAATCAAAAATAGATTTTTTTGTTCTCTCAACAATCTCATTTTTTTTGGTGTCCTTGGTGCTGACAACTATCTCTTAATTCCATTCTCATTACAAAACAATGTAAACTCATCAGAAGTAAACTCACCTCCTCTGTCAAATTTTAGACATTTCAACTGTCTTCTAGTTTCTTTTTCAACTCGGGCCTTATACCACTTAAACATTTAAAATGCATCATATTTTTATTTTAAAAACATTACAGGCGTCATTCTAGAATAATCATCCACAAATAAAATAAAATATTTGTCTCCATAATAACTTTGAGTCCTCATGGGTGCTCATAAATCAGTATGTACTAAATCCAAAATTCCTTCTGTAACATAAGTCTTGCTTGAAAAACTAGATTTATTCATCTTACCCATCTCACATTCTTTGCACATAGAATTCTCTGGTTTTTCTAATCTTAGTAGTCCTCTTACTCTACACTTCTTACTCACTTTGATTAAGTTGTCAAAATTAATATGACAAAGCCTTTTGTGCCATAACCAAACATATTCAACTTTAGCAAACAGACAACTCTTCATGGAAGTATCAAGATAAAATAAATTACCTTTAGATTGTTCTCCAGTAGTAATCATATTATCCTTCTCATCAAATACTTTCACCCTTCCATATTGAAATCTTAGTCGGTGACCTATATTTTTTAGTTGTGCAACACTCAAAAAATTATACTTTAATCCTTCAACCCAATAGACATCATCACATCTTGTGTTATTCAGTAGAATTATTGATCTTTTTCCTTTCACAAGATATGGAGCATCATTACCAAATCTAACATAACCTCCATCAGGATTTTCCAAGGAATAAACTTAAGTGTGTCACCAGTCATGTGATGTGAATAACCACTATCTATAATCCATGTTTCATTGTTACTTACTTGTGATATTAGGGCTCTTGGTTCTTCTTCATCATAATCATCATTTATAGAAACATAAACAACTTCTTTTCCATCATCACTATCAAAAGAATCATCATCACTTAGTCCTTCATTAGAAATATGAAAATATTTCTTACCTTTGTTTTTCTAGTCTCTGTATCTCCTAAATCTATTTTCTCTTTTGTCCTTATCTCTATTATCTTTCTTTTCCTCCTTATCTTTCTCTGGATGGTTAGATGCAAAGTGACCAACTTTATCACAATTAAAACATTTCAAGGCTAACTTACCTCATTATTTGCCTTTGCCTCTTTATAGCCTTCTAGCCAAAAAAGCTTCAAATTATCTTTCATTCTTATCACATTCAGTAAATATCTCTTCAAGACCTTCCGTGCAACTATAAAATTTCTCACTAGCACTACTCCAATATCCATCTCTAGTAGCAGCTTCCCTAGCTTTTCCAATCTTTAAAGTAGACTTAAATGTAGATTCAACCTTAGAAGTAGCAGGAAAACTATTGTCAAAATCATTTAACTCATATGAAATTAACTTACCAATAGTAGCATCCAGTCAAACATTCATCTGGGTTATAGATCTTAGCTCTTGTATAGAAGATACACGAATAGCATAACTCAATAGCAGGGCTCTCAAAATTTTTCTTGTAACATCATCCTCTATTATGATCCCACTAGCTCCTCTAATACAATTAATATTCTCCTTAAGTCTTGTACTATACTGTATTATGTTTTGTCTTTCCTTCGTCCTCATAGAGTCAAATTTTCCTCTTAAGCTTTCTAATTTAACCTTCTGAACATGCTAATCTCCACCATAGGTCAAAATAAGCTTATCACACATTTATTTCAAAGTAGTACAACCATCAAGATCATCATATTCTGGTTGGTAAGTGTAGAAGCAATCTCAATCACAAGTTGTGTGTGTTCTTGTTTCTATCTTTGCTTATTGATAGTCATAAGTGTTGTAATTGGTGCTACATATTCATTATCAAGAAAGTGAAGTCCATATTCTCCTACTCCAGACACATGCAACCTCATTCTACTTTTCCATGTAGAGAAATGATCCCTATTAAACTTTGGTGCTTCCCTCTTATACATCTTTAGATCTTGACTCAATTCCTTTTAAACTTATCACTTCAGAGTAACTTGATGTTGATACCAATTGTTGGTCTCACTGAGAGGAGGGTGAATCAGAAAAATCAAACTTAAACACTTAAAATTAATCTAATTAGGATCTGGGACTATCATAGAAGGAATGCTTAATGTTTAACATAAGCTAATTAAAAAGCATTAAATAAGTTAATTAACATAATTAAATGCAAAATTGAATAAAGCATATAAAGGTAATGAACTGAAAGAAAGAGAGTAGAGAGATAGAAGACAAAACACGACTGATAATGGAGTTCATCTAGGTGGACTACATCTCTGGGTCCCTCTCCAATAAGGTGACCAATCCGATTAGCTCCAAAAATCAATTACATGTGTTTACAAGATCTTCCCTTCAAGCACAACGGCAGCATAATTCTCCATTGTACAGAAATTAACACAAAGTCTGGAAGATCATAATCTCCTTCTCATCACTTGAATGCCTACCAAAGGCCTAATACCCCCCTTTTATACATGAAGTTAGCCAAAAATGGGCTATAACCATTAATTACAAAAGAATCCCTTTAAACTAATTTAATCTTCGTAATAATCCCTTTAGGAACCATTTGGTTGTGGGAATACATTGGGAATTGGCAGTGGGTTTTCTAGTTTTGAGCCTAATCCGTTGTTTGGGTTGCAAATATGAAAACCCAATTTTGACCCCAAATTCCAATTTTGAGCCCAAAATGGGCGGCACAATCTTCCCACCCAATAGGTGGAATTAGAAATCTAATTCTGGTTTTGGTTTCCTAATACAACTTGGCCGCAATAGTTTGAAATATGGCTCGCAAAATGTCTTCCATGTCATTTTTGTGCAGAAGAAAATCCCCCCCATGGTGAAAGTTTTGGAAGACATGAAAATGGAAAACCTCCCATTGCTCTTGCTCCTCAAACAATGAGTTGATTTCCAGAACGCGCTCCACATTGATGGTGCTTATGGTTACAGTGGAAGCAGTATCTTGCAATCTCCTTAAAACATTGGGCATTAGATGGGTCACTGTCATCTGGATCCTCAACGGTGGGCAGCCATTTTCAGCTTCTTGGAGTTGGAATCCAATCTGGGCTTGAGAGAACACAGAGAAAAATGAAATCAGAGCAAGTGTAGAAGCTTCAAAATGCATCTCTTGAATGTTCTTCGTAGCCTACTTGACTGTCCTCATGTTATTACCTCTAGGAAATGTGGGCATCCAACAAGTGGAGGCCTTATTATTGTCACTACATTGTGCAATGGTGGACTCTGCAGTCTTCATCTTCAACCACATCAAACCACCTTTTGAACCACAATTTGAGGGGCTCTACAAGGCTTTCTAGGAGTTTTCCTGTTGAACTGTTGAGTTGATCCAATAATTGGGTTACAAGACACTTGAGAAGGCTCACTTTAGAGGATAGAGATCTAAAATCATCTTTGTAGGCATCAATACTATTTGACGCAATCAATATTATTTTCAACAGTATGCTTATTGCTGGCTCCAAAACCACTGGTAGAATGGCTGCCAAGTCTGAGTATAATGGCAACCAAACGTAGAAGATGGATTGACTCAGTCATCTTCCGAGTCAACCAAACGGTCCAAACTATATCCAAAAGATACAAACCTAGAAGATCAAAACCTTATTATGAGATAATAAGGTTTTGAGTCAAATTCCAATTCCCCAACCAAACAGGGCCTTAACATTTTACGGATTTGGCCTTATTTAATTTTTAGGGATTAGTTTTAATAATATAACCTTATTTAAATAAGGTAGGTGGATTAGCTCATATTCAAATATGTTTATAGCTGATCATATCACATGAGATATGTGTGGCACAACGGTTTTCTTAGATTTTGGAAGGTCGGTGGTCAGTGGTTCAACCCCCGCCAGGCCTCCCTTTCCTTCCTTTACAATTTTGTTTAAACAATAAAATTGATAATCCACCAAAAAATAGTAAAATGTCCTTGTGGTCCAGTGGTTAAAGCTGATGGTTAGGTGGATATGGAATCTGATAATTGGAATTTTGTTGCAACAACGCAATGGATTTATGAGGTGCCACATGTCCAAATGTGATTGGACCAATCCTGCCACATCACCTTGCCACCTTGGATGTTAACTCACTCTACGGGTTACATATGTCACCTCCTAATTGGACCATGTTAGATATACAGGTTCATATCAACATGATGACGCCATCAGTCATCTTAAGTCAACCTAGTCAACTATGACCTTTGACCATCCATATATTTTATGTATGAGCTCCATTTTTGATGAAATGAACATCATTGGAAAGCTCTTGACAAGCTCTTTAAATTGTGACCAACTTTGACCAATTTTAAGATGATGATTTTTTCACCTTTTTGATTGACCTTGTACCTAGGTTGACCAAAACTTTGACTAGCCATATCTCAGACATATGGACTCCTCTTTCGCCCGTTCAAGTTGTGTTGAGTCTAGTTTCTTAATAAATGTAACTTGGAGCTAATTTATGGTGCATTGGAGATAATTAAATTTTAAGTGTAAAATATCCTCTGGATCAAAAATTGAACTCTTTGATTCACTTGGTAATACTAAATATAGAAAATAACCAATTCACCAAATAACTCAATAACATAAGCAGTAATACATCTCATATATGTAAATCAATCATTCAAACTTAGAAACATCATATTAACTCATATAAATTCATATTTATCTCAGTTGACACCATATTTAGCTTGGTTGATACCAGATTTAATGAGAAAACCCAATTTGGGTAAAACCTCTATGGAAATTGTAACCCATAATAAAAATGTACCCTTCTGAAGTACGCTCGGTTAAGAATTTATCTTGTTAAAGATTACAAACACATTTGTTAAATGTACCTTGTTAGGGGATTTACCTTAGATCTTTTAATATCTTGACCTTTTTAGGAGTGACCTTGTTAGAGGTCTTTAAACACTCTTTTGGAATGTCACCTAAGTCTAGGTTTTACAAAAAGGACCGTTATATCCACTCGGTTAAGATATACAAATATTAATAAGCAGCAGTAAACTTTGATCTATAAATATAGAAACTACTTTTTCTTTGTTAGATCCTTTATGCTCAATTGAATACTGGAATCACATACTTCATTGATCTCTTAATTAGACTGTAGATTCTTCAATCTTTGTTTCTATGTTCTACTCAGTGAATGTTATTCTTCAACTTCTTTTTCTTCTCTGTTCAATTCGCTAGCAGCATACTCTCTTCGTATTTCTCATCGTTTATATAGACATACTTTTTCCTCTTAATCTACTTAATTTTATTTTCCTTCATTTGCGCTCATTCATTCAATCATCTTCATCATAATTCACAACTCGGTAAACCATCTCACTTTTACCTCAAAACTTGAACTTTTCTTGGAACTTTTCACAATTCAATTTAACTGCTTGATCTTTGCCTTAGATCTTCACATTAAATTTTCTTGTTCGTAGATCTTACAAAAAAAATCATTTAATTCATTTCCTCATCCATCTCATCTTCACTTCAGATTAAATTTAATCTTATCATCATTTATTATCAGTATATTGTACACAGCAAAACTTGCATTGCAACTCGGTAACTGAATTCATTCACTGTTCGGTGTCTAACTCAACTTTGGTGCTCGGTGCTTGAATTTCACTTTGTGATCATTAACTTGTGACTGAATCACATAACATTCTACTGACTGACTATGTCTAGCTCAGTAAAGTAACTCTTTCAGTCATTACTTTAACTCATTGCAGTTTCCGACTTGATCAATCAATTGTACTGATTTGATAACATCATATATATAGTAGAAAACAATTATATCATCATTGTTTGATCTTTATTTGTCACCCATTTAAATTCTCCTCTTAATATATGGTAACATAATAAAAATCAATTAATCAAATTCTTGACATTAATGACAAAACAATAACTGGTCTAACCATTTCTACAATCATGATACTCGGTATCACTCAGTCTTCATCATCTCCATCAGATATTCATCAGTTAATCAACACTAATGATATCTTCCTATGTTTTTTCTCCTTCTACCTTATTATTTCCTCTTCACAAGAGAACAATAAAGGTAAGAATCACAAATGAGCTTCTCAAAAGGTAATAACTAACTTATAAGCACTTTTTTAGATTTAGTTATCCTTTTAATTTTCTATATAAATTTTATGAATAGTTCTCTTTCTTTAATACCTCTCTATAATCATTTGATCATAAATTAATTAGGAAGCTCCAATTTCCACACTGTTATAGGCATTGGAATCATGATTTAGTGTCCTTTCTATCCAAGTACTTTTTAAAAAAAATTACTTCATCTTGAAAGGTTTTGAAAGTCATATGTCAACACTTCGCCTTCACAATTCATCATGGAAAACATGATTCCCTGTTTCACCTTCCTAATAGCAAACCAAAATATGTGGCATATAGCTACCCATGAACTTCACCATATTCTTTAGTAATTCCTAGCTAATTTATGATAATTAATAACACATGGTTTTGCAGTATGCAATTACTAATGGTTTCTTGCATGATCTACGGATTGTGGACTTTCATATATCATTTTTCATTTACTGGTGTTTTTTCTTTTTTAGATTGCATATGCATGTAGGGTCATATGCCGCTAAAGTGGGGCTAAATGTATCATCTTAAATTGTAAGCACTTGTGTCTTCTATAATTTTATGGTTGATTAGCACACTCCTTAGTGTATTTGTATTATACATTTGCATTATAATTTATAATGAACACCTAATTCAAATTTGATCACTGTCCCTCTTTAGCTTGTGAAAAAGTTGAGGTGGGATATAATCTATATGCATCCTCCTCTACTTTTTCCCCTTTCACTTGCACAAAGATAAATTTAGGATCTAATCTCTATGCATCCTCCTCTATTGTTCCTCCAATTACAAAATTCATTTCCCTCTTGGACCTTATCTCGGATAATTCCAAGATTTGGATACATTTATGCTCAATTTTCCTGCTTATCTTTTTGTTTATCCCCAAACCACTTAACATCTCTTGGATCCCCTAACCTTATCTTAAAATGACCTTATGGATATAGATCGAACCACTTTTGACCCATAACTTAGGGGTTTAAATTTGATGGGTCTCAGGCTCAATATAGGGTGTTTTCATTTTTCTTGCCCAGTGAGGTCATCCTTCGCAAATTGGATCCTGAAATCACTATATAATCAACCTATTTGCTTCATTTTAGTAACTTGAAATCAAGTGCAAGGTGGACATCCCTATTTTATCACAACAAGCAATTTTAAGGTGGAAGCTCAGACTTGATGACATCCATTGAAGCAATATTTCATTATTGAAGATCTAATTCAAGCATTCCAATTAAGCATCTACAATCTCAATCAAACATTTCAAGACATTCTTTGATACATCATGGAGTTTCAAATGGATTGTGAAGATGGATAGGTGTAATTTTTCCTTTGGGGGCTTGGTATGATTTCCTTTTTATTTTAAGATCTATGCTTTTCTACTTCATATTTGCATGATCACATTTACATGCATTCAGATACATATTGTTTGTATTTTTATGCTAGGGTTTCACTCTTTAGGGTTAGATCTTGCCATTTACATATACTCACTCCTTTGTATTCTAGACATGTAGTCCAGATACATGAGCACTTCACACTTTTGACATTTCCTAATGGCTATTTGTAGAGGTGGAAATCACCAAAATAGGGGGTTGATTAAGGCAACCCCCTATATAGCCACCCACACACACACTTTTCAAGATTTACAAGTTTTAGAGTGCAGATTTACATACAAATTTTGGAACCCAATTGGAAGAACTCTCTAGATCCATTTTTTGTTCTGGATTATGACAATTTTAAATATAGGTCGAACCTTCGACCTGTACCCTTGCATTTAGAGTGCAGAATCTGGTTACAGAGCTGGAAAAAATAATCAAAAGAGCTACCCAGATCAACTTTTTATTTTTGATTTTGAGAAGATTAGGTGAATGAACCTTCGACCTATACCTTGGTATATTTTGAACCACTTCCAACCTGTTCTTGGGATAGAACAGAAAGTTGAAGGATTCTGTGTTGTCAATTACAGTTTGCCAGATTCAGGAGCCAGGTCATTTTAGGACTCTGACAGATAGAAAATCATCTTTCAAGATCATTTTCCCCCTCTCATTTAAGGTGCACACAATCCTATCTCTCTTTATTTTATCTTCTTTTATATATCATATTTATACATCTTTCTCTCTTTCATTATCCTATTTTGGAATTAAGGAAATCAAAACTTATAAAACCTAGATCTCGTGCTTGTACCCTTCCTTACTTGGTTTTACTTTCCATATCTATCCTATAGGTGAGGGTACCCTAATTCTAAATGTATTGGTGAAGTGGGTATCTACCATTGATAACCATTTTACCATATATAGTTATCCTTGCCTCTTTTTCTAAAAAATACACTACATCTCGTAGTCAAAAACTTCTTACCATCCTCTCATAATCCACATGATATTGTTCATTGTCAATATTGGTAAGTGCTTTCTTATTCAAGCCAAAAAATTATCCTATACATGATTTTGTGATAACCAAAACTAGGCTCCCATCTATCCCTCTAACTCTTTTGGTTTCTCTTTTATGATTACAGGCCAAGACGTCAATAATCTCTACATCTACAAACACATTTGGCACTATAAATTTTTCTAAGTCAACCCTCCAAGGGTTGGACTGAGGCACCTTCTCATCTCTATTATCATAAAAATACCAAAAAAGGGACCTACCAGTGTGAGGGATGTTAGTGCCTTTACATTCCCCCTTGGCATCCTAAAATATCACCTTAGTTCTAGTATCTACAAACCCTAGTAATGCATCTAGAAGGGATTTTTGCAAAGGGACCTTGGGTGGTACATCTTTCCCTACATCCTCCTTCTTCCTGGGAATTTTGAAAAAAAAATTTGAGCAGAGGATGAACTTTCTTGTTTAATTATGTTATGTTATGCCTAGCTCCCTACAGTTGCTTGTGACTCCTTCCGCACCAGCTTTGCATTCACTTTTGCACTTCCTTAAAGTTCAATTGGAAATTTTGTTATGATTAAAATCATGTGCTAGCTCTTTTAATTTTATCTCATAGGCAGTTGATTCTCCATGCGCCTCCACATGCGTGCACTTTTAGCTCAACGAGTTGATTGTCTTTTAACTTTAATAATGTTGACGTTATTTCACAGATATATTTTATTCATCTTCGCAAATTGATGACCTTTTTGACAATTTACAAGTGGTAGTTAATATCCCTCACAAAAGAGTGTTGGGTTCACTATTTTGTAACCTTTACTTTTTTCCTTTGCGAAATGGTGATATTTTTCATTATTTCACAACATTTATTTTTGCTCCTGCCAAACAGCGATAGGTTCGCTATTTCAAAGCCTTTGTTTTTGGTCCCTGCTAAATGATGACATTTTCCCTATTTTGCAACCTTCATTTTTGGTCCTTGTGAAATAGTGAAGAATACACAAGCCAAGTTCCTTTTGATAGTCTATGTCATTTTGATGATATTTTCATGTTTCTAAAATCTAAATAAAACTCACTTGTGAAATAGAGATATTTCACTATATCGCAACCCTCTATTTGAATTTATATGGATAACAATGATTTGAATATAGATAAAAATATAAAGAGGTATGAAAAATGCTAAAGAAAAAATGTTACATATAATATCTAGCCAAAAATAGGGGGGTTTTAATTTGGGTTGTGTATTAGGAGGGGATGACAAGAAAGGAGTATAGAGAAAAAAATTTTAAAAATAGGGGGATTCTTTAGTATGCCACAAATGTATGTTCTATAACCCAGGTTCACTAAGTGAAGCCCCCTTGATTTGGAGACACTAGTATTCTCCTGTGATTAGAGATATGTGTTGAGATGGTTTGATGATTTCAGCAAGAAAACTAAGGTGGATTCATCTGGTTTGGACTTGAGAGGAGAGTATCCTTGGATTAGTTGTGACGACTTATATTTCTTGTTTGATATTTCTAATTCCCCACTCTTGGTCTAGTTGGTAGTTTACTGCTTGAGAGGTATTGCCTATTGTTCCTTTTAGATTCCCTATAATTTATGCTTATCTTTTCATAGATATGGATAGTGGTTAGTTTTAGAGGATTTAGTTAAAGACATGTTTGGAATTGGTTATCTTGTTGTGTATTTGAGTTGTTATTATGATGACATTTATTGATTATTGATTTTTGGAGATGGTTTATTAGGCTTATCCCTTGTATTGGGGGTGGTATTGGTTTGATCTTCTTGGTTATGAGATGCTTGCATCTATGTTGATTACATGATATATGCTAGTTTGGTCTAAGATACTAAATGGATTTGGGTGTTGTTGTAACTTCTTATTTGGGTTCTTATGCAGAATATCATACTTGATAAATTTGGCATTTAGAGGTGTATGTAGAAGGGCATGCTATAGGTTTTTATTTGTAGTGTTTCTCTCTTTGTTATCTTCCTAATGTTTTCTTTGATATTACACAAATTTTGAGATTGGGAGGACCTATGTGATCACTAGTTTGTGTTCATGTATTGTTATGTGGGAGATGGAATGGAGGTTTCTTTATCTCTTTCCTTTTTCAGTTGTAGAGAATATGAAACAATATTAGAGACTTGTGAGAGTTGTGCTTGCAGGTTATTGGTTTACATGTTACATGGATGTTCCTCAATACTACATGGTTATGGTTACACTTTCTACATGATGCTATTAGTAGATATTTAAGATATATTAATTTTTTTAGATTCAACATTACTTATGCAGTGGAAGCTTTTAGGTGTGTATGTGGCACTTAGAGCGTGTGGTTTCATATTATAGGTTGTATATGTTGGTATGAGATTCACTTAATGTGTTTTGTAAATATTAGAGGTATAGATAGTTGGATGTGTTAGAACTTTTATTTTTGGGTGCTATTTAAGCTATTAATATTGGTTATTGATAGCTACGAATGCATATTTATCTTTGGATTGAGTGTTTGTGTTTTGGATATCAATTGAGTCTAGACATATGATGTGTTGCAAAAAATTGTGTGGCTATCTTTGAATGGATTCATGTGTATGTCTAGCGATAGTAGCATGATGAAGGGTGAGAGAATTCATGTATGATATGGTGGTCACTTTGTTTCTTGTTATATGTATCTTGATGGAGTACATGAAGCACTTTTATTGATGATGGTATATGTGGCTAGAGGGAATTTTCCCTTGTTTATATTTATGGTTACTTATTACCTCTTATGCAATGTATAGAAGTGGGAGAATGTTGCAAAAATAGATGTTGCATACCTTGCATGATAATTTTTATAATTGTAGTATTTTATTTTTTTATGTATTTTGCACCTAAGAGAACCTATATGGACCTGCAACATGTAGAGATTTCTTTGGAATATTCTTAGAGCACTTGATGTTGTAATTTATAACATTGTTATATTATATCAAGTAATTATTTAATATTAGGAAATTAAATTAATAAAGTGCCCGATATTAAATGTGGGGTCATGGGTTAAGTAGCACATAGTTTATGTAACACCACTTGGTGGTTTTGTAGGAGCTTGTTTCTATAAAAGAAACCACAAGGGTAGTTGTTGAGGCTAGTCAGGTTAGCATTTGTGGAGTTTGGAAGGATGGCATGGGATGTGTAGTTACATGCTTGTTCACATGGAGTTCTTCTTGATGGATGGGTTTTCAAATAATTTCATGGATGTATCATAACCTTACATTATTAAATAATGCATGGATGATGGATGCTTTTGGAGGTTGGCTTTTCCCTCATGAGGGTTTTTCCTAGGTATATCTTGTGTCACATTCTCATGAGTATGTTGTCTATTCTTAGCATGCAGATTCAAAGTATTTATTTTCTTGATTTCTCAATTATGTTATTTGAAAATTTTCATTGTTTGAATGCAATTTTCCTTGCACATATGTCCAAATTCCACTATTTAAGATGCCCTACCATCTCCTTCATCAATTTTAGGTCTACATGTCTTAAAATCAACATCCACTCCATCAAAATCTTAGAATCCAAAAATTCATCTTCCCCCCATCACTCCACCACCCCTCAAGGTGTGTCATCATTGATCTTGCCAACATTTCCATCCACTCATACATAGATCTTTCAATAGCCCATCAATTATCTATACCTATTTTTTTTATACCATCCCTCCCATCTAATCAATTGCATAAATCCTTAGAACATTTTGTCTTATCATCTACTTCCCCTACCTTTACTATTGTATTGCCTCCCGTATTTTTTTTTGTCACTGCCTATTTTGGATCCGAGTTAGACTCCAGTTATGAATTATGAGACTATTATGAATTCTATTCTTGTGAAGTGATTTTCATTTATTTTCATTGTTGTAATGGGTGTGGTTTATACAGTGTGATTAGTGATGATCATATATATTGATGACGCTTTGATGATGTATGAACAATTTTGTTTGTTTATACTATTATGTTGTTATTACAAGATGATATATGGATTGGGTCATTTTTTTTTTGTGTGTGTGTGTGTGCATGTGTGTGTGAACCTTCAATGATGCCTAGATTGTATGGTTTTGAGTATATTTGATTATGTAGTAGTTGTTGTGATTTCATGATGATGTGTTCATGTTGTTCCAATAAGGTAAGATATTGTGATGATTTTGTGTTTTTGTCTACCTATTCCTTGGATTCATCATGTGTTCATTATATTGAATTAAAGGATGTTAATGTTATTCAACAATTTTAATTATATATTGTATTCTTGATGATGTTTGGTAATGTTAACAGCATTTCTTAGATAAGACTACATCGGTGATGTTTAAATGATAGTCAATGGTTATTAATAATAAGAATCATGTTTAATTCCTTCCTTAGTGAGGTATCAGAAAAAAGGCTACCCAGAAGTGGTAGATGTCTTCCTTGGTGACATATTAGATAAGAGGCTAAAAATAATATGTAGTTTGAGCCACACTCTAATTATCACATTGTGGATGTGATCTTGGGGGATAAATTTCTTAGGGAAACTCATCTACACAGGGTAAACATGAATGTGTTTTCCATGTTTTTGGCAGCACTACTAGAAATGGAGGAGCCAAAGGAAATGGTGAAGTTTATGTGCCAAAAACTCATTCAAATGTCCTTTTTTGGAGAGCTCAAAGGCATGTTGGAGAATGTGGACAAGGATAGAAAGCTTCCACTCCCTAAGTACTATTATGCATTGAAGAGAAAGAGTTGGGAGATTGGGAAATTGCAACTAATTACATCTATGCAATCATCCATTTTTGGCAGATAAACGAATCAATTGCCCACTACATCTATTTTTCAAAAAGGTAGTAGGCTTGGAAACTAATTAAGGGGAGGGATAGATTCCAAACTACATGTACTCAAATGGATATGTGAGAAAAGATGAGGAGGTAGTATTTGGGGATAATATCAAATAATAAGGCATTGAGTTGAGCAAGACAATTC
>MU224097.1:2298429-2309318 GCA_018584345.1 Thuja plicata | reverse complement strand
CAACACACAATGAACCAGAATCAGCTTGATCAATAAGGGGTAAAACATCTACACAGTTATTGATTGTAAAAGAGGATAAACATGAATTACACAAAATGAGGCACAAGGTAATTACGATAACAGCAAGTTGTGATAGAACCAGAAGAGAAGTAGATGGATGAAAGAATTAGACACAGGAGCAAAAATACTACAAGTATCAGAAAGTTGCTAACAAAGCATGCCTTCTACATCCTTCCACCCCCCTTCAAGATGAGTCTTCGACCCATACTTATACAACTTCGAAGCCAACTGCATTTTTAGCAATAACTTCCTGATCCAATCCTTTCTTGACTAGCCACCGCTTACCCCTGAAAGTCATCTCTTCAAAATATCAACATAAATGCTCCTCTGCAGAAGCGCTCATATCCCTCTAGAAGATTTGTGAAAAGTATTTGAAATACAATAACTGTTCTGTAGACTTATCAACTGTATGCTCTGATCCCTTCAAAATCTGATCTTCTGCAAAATATCTGATTCTTTCCCTTCGAGAAGATCTGATCCTTCTAGCATCCTCTTTCTTTTACTGATATTAAAATAGATCTAATCAGAGATCAGCCGACTGCTTCTTGCATAATCTTGTAATTAACATACTCTGATCAAATCTGGAACATGAGCAAACAGAAACCATGGCTGTCGAGCATTCTCCCCTATCATCCTGCCGCCAAAACTTTAAATTCAAAGTCCTGCGACCTAGCGACCAACGACTAGTCTCTAAGTCGCAGAACTTAGTCATTAATCATGGTTATATCTCATGACCCAGTGACACTGTGATTTTCTTAACCCCTGGCCAACCTGAGTTACTTCTGGCGACATCCCGACTACCCCCTGTCGCTGAGTCGGGAGTACTTTCTTTGTAGGGCACTTTGATCACCCGACCACGCGTCTGCCGTTGGATCTTCTGAGCTTTGCATCAGACGGCTGGCATTTAATCACAATAAAACTAAGGATGCCCTTAACTTATCCAGCAATCCCGCGACTGAGGCAATGAAACACCTAGTCGCCTAGTCGTGTGATCCATTTCCCTTGTCTGGCAATCACCCGACTGAGGGCCCACATCCACACATCTTATGCCACCTGTCATATGGCCACTGGTTCATCTGTTTGTACATTGGAACGCTGAGTGATCATGCTGTTCTGGCGACAAGGTGACCCAAGGTAAATCACGAAGTCAGAAGATAAAAGGGAATATTCGCTGAGGGTCACGCGATCCCCCGACTAACTGAGAGGGTCCCACTTGTCACAGGGCTTATGACATGGATCTGGCGATCATGCGACTGAAGAGAGGTAGCCAAGTCGGAAGACGCAAGGGGAATATTCCAAGGGGTCATCAAACTACGCGACAAAGCTTAGGCACAGAGTCGGGGAAAGAACAGGAATATTCTCTGAGGCTTAAACGATCAAGCGACTCTGAAAATAAGCACATGCTCTTAGTGATTTAAAAAGTAATCATGAAACATAACAAGCCAAGGCTTAGGATCTATTACCTCATTTGCATGAGAGAGACCTAGGGTTTAAGGGTTTAAGCAGAGGACATGAAGCCTGGAAAACAAGATAGAGGAAGCAAGACAGGGGCCACCAGACCAAATGCACAGAATGGGAAACTTGGGCAACAAATACCTAGCTGCATATTAGTCCTTTATCTATCTTTTTTATTTGATTAAAATTCATATTTCCTTTTGGTGTGTGTCTTTTTATTAATACTCATCATGGTATGAACTTGTTGATTTTGAACTGAAATATAAAAAAAAAGTAGAAATAAAAGAAACAAGTTCAAATACATAGACACTAAAATTTTATAGTGGTTCACCTGTAAACAGGCTACATCCACTCTTAGTAATAGGATTCTCTAATTTATTATATCTCTCTGATATTACATACATTCAGTACTTTGTTCTTCTTGAACAGTAGCTCAATCACATATGTATTAAATCCCTAACCATTCCCTTTTATTACTTTTGAATAATGAAAAATAAGGAAGCCCAACTGTCAGCCATTTCTTTCAAGGACCTGTGGTTTCAGACAGAGAATATATTCTTGTGAAATCATAAGAAATAACTCTTCCTTCTTGCATCAATACTGCCCCTATGCCTTCCAAGGAGGCATCCGTACAAACTACAAAAATTTCAGCGGGGTCAGGTACCACCAAAATTGGGGCACTGGTCAATTTGTCCTTTAGGATCTGAAAAGATTATGAACATTTCTCAGTGCAAATAAAATTCTTCCCTTTCCTTTGTAAGGAAGTGATGGGATGAGATATTCTAGAGAATCCTTGGATGAAGCGTCTGTAGTATCTGACTAAACCCATGAAACTACGAACCTCTAAAACATTGGTGGGGGTTGGCCATTCAACTATAGCTTGTATCTTGGCAGGATCAACTGCTATACCTTCTCCTGAGATAATATGACCAAGATACTTAACTTTAGTTTGAAAGAATTCACACTTCTCCAAGTTTGCAAATAAATGATTCTCACGAAGGCATTGTAACACTTGTCGAAGATGTTGCTCATGTTCTTCTACTGACTTATAATACACCAAAATATCATCTAGGAAAATTATATTTCTTGCATGCATGTCTACCAAGATTGTAACAATACCTAGCTGCATATTAGTCCTTTATCTATCTTTTTTATTTGAGTAAAATTCATATTTCCTTTAGGTGCGTGTCTTTTTATTAATGCTCATCATGGTATGAACTTGTTGATTTTGAACTGAAACTAAAAAAAAAAAAAAAGTAGAAATAAAAGAAACAAGATCAAATACATAGACACTAAAATTTTATAGTGGTTCACCTGTAAATAGGCTACATCCACTCTTAGAAATAGGATTCTCTAATTTATTATATCTCTCTGATATTACATACATTCAGTACTTTGTTCTTCTTGAACAGTAGCTCAATCACATATGTATTAAATCCCTAACCATTCCCTTTTATTACTTCTAAATAATGAAAAATAAGGAAGCCCAACCGTCAGCCATTTTTTTCAAGGACCTGTGGTTTCAGACAGAGAATATATTCTTGTTAAATCATAAGAAATAACTCTTCCTTCTTGCATCAATACTGCCCCTATGCCTTCCAAGGAGGCATCTGTACAAACTACAAAATTTTCAGCGGGGTCAGGTACCACCAAAATTGGGGCACTAGTCAATTTATCCTTTAGGATCTAAAAAGATTCTGAACATTTCTCAGTCCAAATAAAATTTTTCCCTTTCCTTTGTAAGGAAGTGATGGGATGAGATATTCTGGAGAATCCTTGGACAAAGCGTCTGTAGTATCTGGCTAAACCTATGAAACTATGAACCTCTGAGACATTGGTGGGGGTTGGCCATTGAACTATAGCTTGTATCTTGGCAGGATCAACTGCTATACCCTCTCCTGAGATAATATGACCAAGATAATTAACTTCAATTTGAAAGAACTCACACTTCTCCAAGTTTGCAAATAACTGATTCCCATGAAGGCATTGTAACACTTGTCAAAGATGTTGCTCATGTTCTTCTACTGTCTTAGAATACACCAAAATATCATCTAGGAAAATTCTGAAAAATTTATCCAAGAAGGTCCTGAATACCCCATTCATCAGACTCATGAATACTGATGCTGCATTTGTGAGACCAAAAGGTACTATGGTAAATTCATAGTGTCCATACCAAGTACAAAAAGTTGTTCAGTGAATGTCGGCTTCATGAATCCTTAACTGATGATAACCCGACTACAGATCAATCTTGGAAAATAACTTTCCTCCTTTCATTTGATTGAACAAATCATCAATCCTTGGAAAAGGGTATCGATTCTTAGTGGTTACTTTGTTGAGTTGACAATAGTCAATGCACAACCATAGTGAACCGTCCTTTTTAACAAAGATAACTGAAGCTCCCCAAGGTGACACACTTGGTTCGATAAATCCTTTTTCCAAGAGTTCTTCTAGTTGAACTTTTAACTCACTCAACTCATGAGTGGTCATGCAATAAGGAGCTTTGGAGATAGGTTCAGCTCCTGGCACCAGTTCTATGTGAAAATCAATATCCCTTTTGGGAGGCATTCCTAGAATCTTAGTTTGATAAACATCTACAAATTCTTGAAGTAAAGGGTGCTCAAGTATAATTTATCTATCTTCCTTGTTAGTCAAATCATTAACTAATACTGCAAGAAGTTGCAAGCCCTTTCTCATGCATTTCTTAAGTTGCATAGCTGATATCATTTGGAGTGAAATAGGTCATTGAATTCCAAAAATTGTGTTGGGCTTACCCAAATCATCCAAGCAATGAATGAGCTTCTTTCTACAATCTATCCTAGCTTCATGAGTTGTCAACCAATCCATTCCTAGGAAAACCCCATACCATCCAAGAGGAATAACTTGAAGATCAAAATTGGAAGAGAAAGGTCCTAATCCCAAGTTGCAACCTTGAACACACAAATATGTGGTCATTTTATCCCCTAAGGCTAGCTCTACCTGCCACTCAACTCCTTTCCCTACTACCACTAGCCTGCAATTTTCTATCAAAGAGGAAGATATGAAGGATTCGGTTTCACCTGAGTCAAAGAGAATAGAAATAGTTTTACCCATTAAAAAACCTGAAGTTTCTATGATGGTGTTCTGGTGGTCAGCTTGTATTTGTTCCACTACGGCGAACACCTTGTGAGATTGACCAGCATCTTGTACTCTTGGTTTTGAAACTGCTTGGTTTTGATGGGTGGGGTTCATGCGCTGAGGGAAATGAACTACAATGTGCCCTTGTTGTCCACAAGAGTAACACCCTATGCTTCGACCAAAATTCCTTGCAGGAGGAGTACTAGATTCTTGATAACCTCCTCTGTTGAAATTCTGAGAGTTTTGGGATTGTGGAGGAGGGATCCTTTGTTGTGTCTGTAAATTGCTTCGGTTTTGAAGTTGTTGAAACCTTCCATTACCTTGGTTATTATTCTAAAATTTCTTCATAGGAAAGTTTTGTCCACCTTTGAAAGAGGATTATTGGTTCTTGGAGTTGGAATTTCCTTGATCGAAATTTCCCTTAGAACTTGATCCAGCATTGAAAGTTTCGCCACTAGAGTAGACACCTTTTCCTTTGACCTTTCTTTCGACTAGGTATGCCTTAGTGATGGAATCCTAGAGATTCTTGGGTTCTAAGACTACTACCTCTCCTGATATTTGGTCATTTAGACCTCTAATGAAGTGTTGGACAAGAATGGGTCCTTCATCTCTAAAACCAGAGAAAGGCTTAAGTTCATAGAACTTTATTTCATACTCTTCCACTGACATGTTGGCTTGCTTGAGGTGGTGAAATTATTTTGCCCTTTCTTGTCTCCACTGATCAGACATGAACCAATCCTTAAAGATTTCTAGGAATAATTCCCATGAAACAGTGTTGATGGTGACTTGAAGTTTGTCTTCTTCCGTACACCACCATGTAGATGAAAACTTCCTCAAATTCATAATAGCGCATCTAGCCTTGACATTGCTACTAAAAGGGTACATAGAGAAACATCTCTCAAGGTCGAACAACCAGGTTTCTGTAGTAGATCCCCCTTCGTTGCCATAGAAAAGGGGTGCCCTGACTTTGAGCAAGTCCCTCATGTGAGCGGTATCCTTGTCCTTAGTTTCTTGCATAACTTTCCTTCTCCTAGGGCTCCTATCTCTTTCCCTATCTTGGTGTTGATATTGGTTCCCTTCTTCAACATTGACTCTATTTTCAAGGTTGTCAAGTCTATGTAGAAGTTGTTGCATAAGTTGTCTAAGTTGGGCTCCTTTCGAGTCATTACTCTGAATCTCATTTCTATTATTATCTTAGTTGTGTTCTCCCTCATATTCCCCATAGGAAATCTCTAGGAGAGATCTTGAGGAAGACTCTTGAGCTCTATCCTTAGCTCTTCTGCGGGTAACAGGAGGCATCCTGGAAGAGTGGTGAAATATCAATTTTAAGTGCAAGTTTAAAAGGAGCATTCAATGTGTTGAAAAGTTTTGAGTTTTAAATGTAAATAGACCCTGAGCTCCTAGTGTAGAAACTGGGGCTCTGATACCAAATGTAATGTCCCCGCCAGGGAACCCATAAGGAATCAGGTCTTATGACCAAAAATTGCAACTAATATTTTTTATTTTTTTTTAACATTACATCATTAATACATTCACAATTACCTTCCTTAAAGTTCCCTTAATGAATTCATTTATTAATATTTTTACATTACTTATCCAAATTGAATTTCATTTCTTTCTTTACTTTCACATTCCATAACTTAACAGATAGGGTAAAAAAATAATATTTCATTTAAAATTATATATTAATTTCATTTCTCTTTCCTACACATTGAAATAACTATTCTTACAGATTACATTTTAACCTTAGCATAATAAACATTTCCTTTTATTTTAACATAGGAGAGATAGAGAGAGTAATTCAATATTTACACTTTACATTTCAACTTTGATCTTTCAAATAATATCCCTTAAAATAAACCCTAGAACTATCCCTCCCAATTACATTGCTTTGCTTTATAATTACATTTTTCTGATAATGAATATCATTACAATAGTAAGTAAAAAAATGGCCTGAAGGAATTACAACATATCTTTACATCTTTATTTTAGTAACAATGATAATAGAAAGGTCTTCATTAATGCATAGTGTAGGCGCACTTTCAGTACACCATTTTAAAACTTTTAAAGCTGCCTCCCATGAAAGATATCCCTTAATGTGTCCCCTAATTTTTACTAACATGTTCTTATGAAGTCAAAATGGGTTCGAAGATCCAAGAAGCAAAATTCCAAATTCTCCAAGTTTGAAGAGCTCAAAATCCAAAATTTAGTCTCATGGTTTAAATGGTCAGAATCAATGCAAATTCCAAGATCAAGTGTGTTCTGATATCATGTTTTAATCAAAGGCCTCTAGATTTGATGATCAAAGGATGATGACTATGGATATGTATTCAAATCTCAATCATAACAAAGAAAGCGGAAAATGAACTTCGAAGGTAAAATTTCGTCAGCGGAGAAGTCAAAGTTTCATTTTCCACCAGAAAAGAGAAAATGCAAAATCTCGATTTAAAGTGGAAAGATATAAGTTTATAACATCAAGACTGCATTTTCAATGTAATCCATGAAGCAATTAACATAAAATACTGACCACGATAGAGAAGCGGAAAATCCGATGTTGCATTCTATTTCCAATTTTCCGCCAAAGGTAGGGGATGTTGGCTTGCGGCAGAATGTTGAACAGAGAAGCTTAAAGACATGCTCAGTTTTTTAAGAGTCACTTAGCACAATTGAAAGAGGAGTCTAGTTCAATGAAAAGAGGATGAAGTAGAAAATGCACCTCAATATTCATTTTCCGCCACGGGACAGTTTGGGATTTTCCACGCAGGAGAGAAGCACATTTGCAAATTTCCGCCAGGATGAGGCTCGAGTCGATCATGCTCTATTTTATGTATTTTAACTCATCAAAGTGATCAATCACCCTCGATAAAGGAAGTAAGTGGACAGAGGTGGGTGGTCTTGCAAAATCAAGAGGAAGCAGAAAATGACCTCCACTAGTCATTTTCCGCCCGGAGAAGCCCACGTCAAATTTTCCGCCTGTGAAGGCCGAAGTCCAAAATCCGCTATGAGGAAGCTAAACGAAGATTAGTTATGTTTGAAGGATTTTTCAATTGGATATAGTGTTATCATGATGATTGTATCCATAGTCCAGCTTGATGATATCCATTAAACAAGTCATAGATTGATAATGTTGCAAGCGGAATCAACAATGTCAAAACAAAAGTTGAAAGGAATTAAAACAGAGGTGGAGGTCGCGCAAGTCGAATAAAATCTTGAAGTTGCAAAGTTACTATACATCACAAGAAAGATATCTTTCCTTTGCGTGCTCATGAATTCAATGCATAGTGAATAGAGCACCTGAATTAACTAATGAAACACATATTTCATATAGTTATGTTGCATACACAGTCACAATGAGAACTAGTACAAAGAGATAGCTTGTGTCATTTGATTTCATATTGCTGGGCAATATTTGGTTAAGCAATCCACCAATCGGCTCGATCAACACAGAGCATGGAAGAAGACATGAGCTCGAGAATGAAATCCAATTCATAAGTGACGGTTGAAGTTGTGAGGCCATGATGAATCTGTTGCTTCATTCAATGAGCATGCTTAATTTGAAACAGGGGAGGTTCGGCTTTATCACTCATACCCAGTGACAACACGTGCTTGGTGAGATAAAACAAAGAGTCGAGCTCTAAGCGGCTTAGTAATGAAGACCATATAAAGAGATTGAATTTCCAAGAACTAGTATGCAAATAGCGGCAATTCTTACAAAAAAAACTAGAATAGAACTCGTTGCAGGGGCCGACAACGATGAAAGGAGCTTTCAAATAGATCGAGCAAGCCACCATGAGATATTAGCACTAAGCTTGGAATTAAGATTATCAAATGGCTCATAATGGTGAAGGAGTCCTTCCTAGTCTCGCTTCCATAATCAACTTGGCCTTCTCATAGATGCCTAGATGTTTTCTAAAGCGTTTAAAAGAGAATGATGTTCAACCCTTTGACATAATGTCAAATCCGTTGAAGCCAACATCTGGTTCAACAATCAAAGTCTTTAAATATGGCAGATGTGGGCTAAGTCTGTTATAGAGGTTGAATCTATTAAGTAATAAGAAAGGGTTTTCAAAGGCATCAAGGGAAATCTTTTAAAACACAGGATGTTCGTACTCAGCCCAAAGCAATTGCTATAACAACAAGAGCCACAGTTTACAATGAATTGCAAAAATGAGAAAGTTTAGTCATGGTAAGTATCAAGTCTTATGGGATAAACAAAGGATCAGGTATATGTAAATGGTACCATATTAATGTTAACATGCTTGGCCCAACCTAGGACAAAGAAATGTGATATGTCGATAAGACAAGAGGTAACAGGCAAGAATAGTTCAGTCTTGTGCACCAGGTATTCGAATTGAACACAGAGATGGCTCAAAGATGAAACCCGATATGAGATCATCATCTAGTTTGAAGGAAGCACAACAAGGTGAACTATACAGTGTATTAAGCAATTTCAATCATACTAATATGCCAGCTGATCAACACATTGAAGATAGATTCGATGGACAAAATAAAGAGTTCGGCCATGACAGATAAAACCAGCGAAGATGATGACTTCAAATTGACATCTTGCATGTCAGATTTAATTGGAGACCCATTGTCTATGGTGGAGGAGATACCATGAAACAGGGGGAAGAATGAGCTTGATGCTTGAGAAGAGATATGGGTAGCAGGGAATTAAAAAGATGATAAGTTTTTGGAGCAGATAAGATCCAAGTGGCGAGCCTCTCATCTATTTTTAGGCATAATACTTGATGTGGTCAACTAAAGTTTTGTCCATGTGTCAATTATTTTACATTGTGTGGTATTTGATATTGGTAATTATTAGAAAGCCACGGATAATTGTTTATACGATGGGCATTATTTGATGTTTGGTTCATTACACGATGAAGCCCGAAAGTCTCAAAAGGAAGAAATTGTTTGGAAATCGAATAAAGATTTTAATACTTTATTCCTTAATGTTCAAATAGAAAAAGACAAGATTCAGTTACAAAAGAAGACCAAAATGGCAGGGAAGACAGAAAGTCATTGTGAAACTGAAAATTCACAAGAAGCGGTTACAGAACCGAACAGTCGCAGAGAAAGCTATTTATTGTAAACTCTTTTCTTGTAAAAGGGTTCTTCTTTTATATGAGAGACAGAGTGCTGGAGTGGGGGAAGACAGCATTTCATTCATGCATTTAGGGGATTTATATTCTGATTTTGTAATTGATTTGGTTGGAGATTGCAAGCAAATAAAATCAGAGCATTTTTATTTGTTGTGCTCAAAATAAAGAAGATTTTTGCCTCGAATTGGAGAATTTGGGCATTATTTTCTATTTATATTCAATCAGAGTATTGTTGTGATCAGTTTTGGAAATTATCTTGCATCTTGTGTTAAATACTGAATGTGTTGTAAATCAAAGCATTTGCATGCATTCTTATTGCAGAAATCTGAATATTTAATCTTCATTTCTTCATTGCATTCGCATAATCTGCATTCATAGTTGCATTACCAATGTCAGGGAGTCATAAGATGTATGGATTTCTGGGGTTGGCTAGATTTAGGATTGATTTCACTACCTAAGTTAGTTCTTCCTAGGGGTGGGTTAGTTTTCCTCTTTCATTCTCAGGTTAAGAACGTACCCAATTAGTTTAGGAATACTTAAATTTATTGAATATCATTCATAAAGGAGTTGTACCTTTCAATTGAGAGGAAATCTATCAACCTAGTGATAGATTATCTAACTGTTGGTATCAAATTATCTCTCACAAATTTGGGCATTTGAGAGTTAAATTGAAAAGAACAATCTGTTTACCAACAGATTTTTGGTGACTCTGTTGGGAAGGCAGAAAAGAAGATTTATGGTTAATTTAGTTTCCTCAGTTTTATTATTATTATCTCTACTAGAGATTGGCAACTCTGTTTTGATTCTCATAATTTTTGGTTGAAGAGTCGAGTTCTTTCATTTTTAGAATTATTATTATCTCTACTTGCAGGAGATTGGCAACTCTGTTTTAAAAATACCATGCCCATTAAAGTTGTGAAAAGAGGAAGTGTGAGACCCACCTCAGACAGCCCTTGTTTCACTGCTTATTTTGTTATACTTTTAGTGTTAGCTATACTTTCAGTGATTATGTACTTAGACATGCTTTAACTATCAGCGAGACTTGTCGTACTTTGAGGATCGGTGGAATCCTGTGTTATATATTCAACACCTGATTTTGTAATCAGGGTACTTTTGAGATGTTTATGTTCTGATTTACTTTCAGCTTATGTTGAT